>JARQZK010004504.1:62500-90000 GCA_030704885.1 Cynegetis impunctata | reverse complement strand
TTTCATAATCATATTATTTTATTTCAGAAACTTTCGATGACGTTAAGAATATGACTTAAATTTGTTGGTTTAAATTTCCTTCTAATATTTAAATTTATTGAGAAAATAATGGTATTTCCACGCTAACTGATAGGTTCTTCCATTTTACTACATTTAGAAACTCTTCACAACTTCCCAAGAATACGCCAGTAAATTAAAACTGAAAGTGATTTAAAATTTGTGGTATAGCATCCACTCTAATCAACATAACTTTTAGAACAACGAGATATAAGAATATTTCGCAATTTTCAGTGTCATGCATACATAACAGGTGACTAGAAGAACTTTTTATTTCTCTCATAGAAGTAAAGCTTAAGGTGCTATAAATTTATGCACACAATAAGATCCTTTTTACCTAATCGATTGCAAGTGCAAGTCATACACTACCTGGAGTTTCCCTAATGCAATCATTCCATGGTATTAAAGACTCTCTCGTGAAAGCAGTTCAGTTGTCCATCGCCCATATATTTATATATAATGAAATATATTTAGCCTCCGTGTCAAAGTTCGGCCAAATCTCCCAAACCGGAGAATTCGAAAGGAAGCCGCAGATTGTGTGATTGTCTTCTACAACACGGGTCAACTGCTGCTTCTATATATACGGGCTAGATAGTTAAGTTGCTCCTTTTATTTGATATCTCCCAGGTCTAAATTTATTTCATTGAAGTTTATTTCCTGAGCCTGATGCTCTGCAGAGGGCATGAATTGCCTTCGTGGCAAAGTTCGACCAAATCTCCCAACCTGGAGATTTCGAACGGAAAACGCAAATTGTGCGATTATCTTCTGCAGAATTAGATTTCGTTCGTTATTATTTTGTTTGCAACTTGTTAGAACGACGCCGTTCTTATTAAGACCAAACAGCCTAAACGCTTGTCAACGGCTGCTTCCATTTATTCGAGGATGTGTATCTATATATATTTGTCTGATCTCGTTCATATAGTTCGTATAGTGTCATGAATAGATCACAGTTATGAATTATTCTCTCAGATATAATTAGATTATTTGAGTTCAAAAGGAGAAAAAAGATAAATAATGAGCCATTAAGAGCTGACAAGTGGAATCCATAATTTTTGATATGTATCGTACATAATTTAAGTGGTGTATTATTTAAGTCAGGTTGTGTGGCTTTTTGCAGGACTAATTTCTTGAATGCGAAGGAAATGTGGAACAGGATTAAGGAAAAAGCGCCTGCTGTTTAATTAATTCTGAAGAAAATTTCACGTTTTGTTTTATTATTTCAGAATAAAAAATTTAACCCAGAAATGTTGACAATAAGTTGAACTTTTTGCAAACCGTACAATTATAATAAAATATGAAATATGTGTGCTTATCTAAATTGACAATGGAGCTAGTTAGCCGAGTATTCAACTCGATGATTATATTCGAGAGGTCCAGGATTCCAACCACTTAGTAAACTGGTTTGGCATGAATTTTTCTCATAGGTTCTCTTTTGACGTAGATAAACCGCTGCTCGAAAACTCACAAAAGCCAATGCTGGGTCAGTTTTCATTCTCTGAACCCCACTTCACTGTTCTATAAATTATCCTATATCTCTCATCCATAATGTACTCGAATATGGAAGTTTATCCAATGATCTGACGGAATGAGGTTCCTACGATAACACAAATAGGCCGTTTTCCCCACACTCACTCGATTGAGGGACAAAACACGAGAACTTTCCTCTCGTGGATTGATTGGGCCGATACATGAAGTATTATTCTATTTCAAAACCTTTGAAAAGTTTTGAAAAAGCCACGAATGTCGTGGCGAAACGTAAACTTTTTAATAGAATCGAGTTATTTGAGATTCACCAAGCCTGTTATTGCTAATAATTTTCAAAGAGTTAAAAATAGTTCACAGACAACAATTCAAATATATATATATATATATATATATATATATATATATATATATATATATATATTCATTTGAATTGTTGTTGCCTGTGAACAATTTCTAATCTCTTGATAATTATTAGCAATAACAGGCTTGTTGAATCTCAAAAAACTTGATTTTATTAAAAAGTTGACGTTTCGCCACGACATTCGTGGCTTCATCAAAACTTGTGAAAAAATTGAAATTTCTTTGACATTTATTGATTTGAAAAAATTTGAATAGTTAAAAAAGACTACTATGTTTCACTAAAATTTTTCGGCTGTCGCCGTACTTTGTTATTTCTTACGTGCTATTCAGTCCAATATTAACATTCAAATCTGTTACTATTAGATAGTAAGGGAAACCACAGAAACCTTTACCCACGTAATGTTCGAAATAGGTTCAAATTATTTTGTTTTTGAAAAGTCGACGAATAGGGTACTATTTATCTTTTTTTCAAAAATTTTTCATTACGGGTAATGGTTGCTGTGGTTTCCCTTACCATCTAATAGTAACAGATTTGAATGTTAATATTGGATTGAATAGCATGTAATAAATAACAGAGAACGGCCACAGCCGAAAAATTTCAGTGAAACATTGTAGTCTTTTTTAACTATTCAATTTTTTTCAAATCAATAAATGTCAAAGAAATTTCAGTTTTTTCGAAAGTTTTGATAAAGCCACGAATGTCGTGGCGAAACGTCAACTTTTCAATAAAATCAAGTTTTTTGAGATCAAGAGATTATATATATATATATATATATATATATATATATATATATATATATATATATATATATATATATATATATATATATATATATATATATATATATATATATATATATATTTATATGTTTGTATGTATGTAAGAGCTTATGTATTTTATCGTTGTTTACATGATAAAGGGCGCCATTTTGGAACAATAGGGTTGAAAGTTTGTAAATAGGTATTTTCGTATGATATCTTGGATGGGATTGGTTTTGGTTCAAATTCATTCGGGAGTTAACCCCCTGGGGGGAATATAAATTTTGTTTACATGATAAGCGGCGCAATTTTGCAGCAATAAGGTTGAGAGTTTGTATCCAGGTAGTTTTGTATGATATCTTGAATGGGATTGATTTTGGTTCGAATTTGTAGGGGGGTAAACCCTCCAGGGAATGAAATAAATCTTGTTTACACGATAAAGGGCGCAATTTTTAAGCAATAGAGTTGAAAACTTGTAAAAAGGTAGTTACCTATGATATCTTGGATGAAATTAGTTTTGGTTTGAATTGGTTAGGGGGTTGATACCCCAGGGGGAGGAAATAAACCTTCTTTACAGGATAAAGGGCGTAATTTTGGAGCAATAAGATTGAAAGTTTGTGAGTAGGTAGCTTCGTATGATATATTGGATAAGATTGGTTTTGGTACGAGTTGCTTGTGGATTTTGACCCCCTAGGAGAGGAATCTTCGGACCATAGGGTTGAAATTTTGTATGTGGGTCATTTCATATGATATCTTGGATGGTATTCATGTCAATATAAATTGGTTGGGGGGTTGACCCCCCGGAGGAGGAAATGAATATTGTTCACACGATAGAGGGCGCAATTTTTGTTTGAAGGATTTGAAACAAAAAACATAATTGAATGAATAGATTTTTTAAATTGGATACATTTTGAAAAGCTGCTTTTCTGATGCAGCTCGCTGCGATAGAGTTTTTTCTCTTACTACTGCAATTGTCAATTAATTGGAGTTGTTAATAGCAAATTAAAAACATATAAGTCTAATCAGATTTGGTAAACATGCATAGATTCTGTTTGATGGAAACGGAATATTTATTTGCGTTATCAAGTCCAAGCTGTGGAGCATTAACTGTTGTTTTGGCACAAACTCGCATCGAATTACTCTATTCTGTTTTGCATTAATCTCTTAGCATATTGTTTCGCAGCATAAATATGTTAATATTTGGATCGCAACTAGTTTTCATTTACCTCAACTTATCGTTATTGAATTCAATAACAAACTTATTATATTTGTCAAATTTGTCGTTTAATCGCGGAGTGTTAACATTCCATTCGGTTTCCAAGAAAATATTATTTTTGGAGTTTTAAAATGCATATTGAAATGAAAATCCATGAATACAATAACACTGAGGTAACATGTTACATTTCTTTCACCTTAAAGAATGCTTCAGAAATTCATTAATTTTTTCTCAGAATAAAAGAGGTGTGAATTGAATATATTATGTTTACCAGCATGACAAATTTATTATTATCATCAATATACAATATTGTTTACTGATCTTTATTTCAATATACTATTTGTGAAAGTAAATGCAGTTAACTAAATTCTTCGATATTTTCATTGTGTAAAAATCATTATATAGAAGATTGCATCAATGCAATTGCAGGTATATTTTTACTTGTGAAAAATGAAAGTAATGTAAAATCATACCTAAACGCGATTCAGATTTCATGTTTTAGTTCAACATAGTTCCTCAATCTGAAGAAAATTCAACCAGAAATTGTTCACTAACTTGAATCTCTCAAATATCGAAATATTAAAGTTTCTTACTTACCGAATTCATCTGGTTTTCAATTTCCACTGCTTGAGGCAAGGTTTCATATTTATGACTACAATTATCGATAAATTGATGAGAGAAAAATAAATTCAAACAGTCTAGAATAACAAATTGATATTTCTGATACAGTGCTTTTTATATAGGTCAAATAGTTTTTTCTATGCTACCAATATATATATATATATAGATATATATATATATATATATATATATATATATATATATATATATATATATATATATATATATATATATATATATATATATATATATATATATATATATATATATATATATATATATATATATATATATATATATATATATATATATATATATATATATATATATATATATATATATATATACATATATATACTAGCTGACCCAGCAGACGTTGTTCTGCCATATAAATTATTTTTATCTATCTATCTAACTATCTATCTAGATAGTTATCTATCTTTTTATCTATCTATCGTTCTATCTATTTACATATCTATCTATCAATCTATCTGACCCGGCAAACGTTGTTTAAATTATAAAAATGGCTATTACAAAATATGGGTTGTTGATAAGGGTGAAAATTTAGAGTTGTTTGTATTTTTTAATGCAACATCATAAAGAAATAAAAATGAAAATTTTGTCCAAAAAATTTATAAACATTTAGTGGTGAACTACTCTAATCACGTAGGGGTATGAAAAATATATTACGACCTATTCTCAGACAGACTATTGTTATTTTCGATTGCCAACTTGCAACCCTATTGCGAATCTGTGGATAAAATTAAAAAGAATGAAAATCGCGATGGAAAAATAGGGGTAGATCGTAGAAGGTGAAAAATTGAGAGTTATATGAATTTTTTTATTCTTGACAAAATAAAAATTAAAATCTTGCCAATAAAATTGAAGTTTATAATCAACAAATGAAAAATAGGGATTGATCGAAGAGGGGTGAAAATTTAGGGTTGTATGTATTTCAGAATGCTGTATCATAAAAAAAATTAACATTAAGTTTTGTCTAAAAAAAATCAAGGGGTGGACGGACTACCCTTAACATTTAGGGCGATGAAAAATAGATGTTGGCCGATTCTCAGACCTACCCGATATGCATACAAAATTTCATGAGAATCGGTAGAGCCATTTCGGAGGAGTTTAACAAATGAAAAATAGGAGTTGATCGTAGAGGTGTGCAAATTTAGGGTAGTGTGTATTTTTGAATGCTGTATCATAAAAATATAGAACAGAAATTTGTGTCTGAGAAATAAAGATATTGAATTAGGGGGTGGACGACCCTCAACATTTAGGGGAATGAAAAATAGATGTTGGCCGATTCTCAGATCTACTCGATATGCACACAAAACTTCATAAGAATCGGTCGGGCCATTCTGGAGTAGTTTAACAAATCAAAAACAAGGGTTGATCGTAGAAGAGTGAAAATTAAGGGTTGTATGTATTTTTGAATGCTGTATCATAAAAAAAATAGAACAGAAAATTTCGTCTGAAAAATGAAAAAATTAAATTGAGGGGTGGACCACCCTTAACATTTAGGGGAATGAAAAATAGATGCTAGCCGAATATATATTTATATATATATATATATATATATATATATATATATTATATATATATATATATATATATATATATATATATATATTTATATATTTATATATATATATATATATATATATGAAATGTTCAGAAAGATTTCCGCGGTCGGAAGTATTTGAAAAACTTGGTTCACGGAATGAACCGCGTAAAAGATTTGAAAAAAAAAAGAATTTTCAAATATTTGACGCGTTTTATTCCTAGAATCAAGTTTTTAAAATTAATATATATATATATATATATAAATATATATATATATATATATATATTATAATATATTTATATATATTTATATATATATATATATATATATATATATATATATATATTTATATATATATATATATATATATATATATATATATATATATATATATATATATATATATATATATATATATATATATATATATATATATATATATATATATATATATATATATATATATATATATATATATATATATATATATATATATATATATATATATATATATATATATATACAGGGTGTCCTAATTGCCATGGGCCACTATTGCTATCTCGGCAATTATAAGAACTACAAGGTTGGTCAAATTAGACAAAATGTGCAGTTTTTGGAGGACATTGAAAATATTGACATATTTGAAAAATGAATATTCTATCTCGAGCTACAGAGGTTTTTCGAAAAATTGCTCAAAATTATTGGATCGAAAAAAGTATAATAAATATAATAATCGCAAAAAATTAGCGAAAAGGAAAATTGATGCATTTTAGACGTTCTTCAATTTGGTGTTTTTTAAGGAAATTTGGTCGTCTAGTTTTCGAGATATTACCATCAAGTTACTTTTTTAGAATACGGACCTGTATTTTCCATTCCATTTCTCGAAAAAACTTTTTTTTCTGATTTTAACGATGTATCACATGTTATATGTATACATCATATACATATTTGTTTGCGTTTTAATAATAAAGAGCCAAAATTTAAGTTGTATTGAGTTTTAAAAAAATGAGAACATCAGAGGTGGCTTAAACTACCAATAAAACAATTGCCTATTTTAATAACATAACATTGCAGCGTGTAATGAAAGAAACTGTTTATTAAGTTTTTGAACATTCAAACTTTTTACCATTTAATTAAATTCAAGTTATGTAATAAACCTTGAAACTTCCTTATTTTTTAAAATTACTTTTGCCAAAATTCAAAGTGGATGATACATACCTAATACATTAGCCTCGTCTTTACCATTCTCTGCTGTTACAGTTGTTCCCCATTCTGAAGGATCATTAAATGATCCGTATAGTAGCAAATTTCGCTCTATCCTTGTAAAAGTTATTCTATTCGGTAAGCGCCTTTCGGGGTACGAATTTTGATACATTTGAAGAGCTCTTTCAGCACTTCGAAATGCATTTGCATAACGAAAAAACAAATCTAATTTTTCACCATTGGAAAACGCTACCATGTTGGTTTAAACTTACTTTGATATGTATTACGGGTCATAGGCTCTTATAAGCAATTGTTTCTCTTTGCTCTATGAATAAACCTATGATAAAATGAAAAAAGTGCCAAAAAACTTAAATAATAGTTTTTTACCATTTGAGTACAAATGAACATGGATATGTGATACATCGTTGAAATCAGAAAAAAAAGTGTTTTTAAAATTTGGAATGGAAAATGCAGGTCCGTATTTAAAAAAAAAGTTGAATGTGATATCTCGAAACGAACCAAATTTCCTTAAAAAATACCAGCTGGAAGAACGTTTGAAATGCAAAAATTATTTTCTTTACCAATTTTTTGTGAAAATTATACTTTTGGAGATATTCGATCAAATAGTTTTGAGCAATTTTTCGAAAAACCCCTGTAGCTCGAGAAAGAAATTTTTAAAAAAAAATCTGAAATCGGATTGTCAATTTCCTCTAGAAACTGCACATTTTATCTCATTTGAGCAACCTTGTAGTTATTACAGTTACCGAGATAGCAATAGTGGCCCATGGCAATTAGGACAACCTGTTTATATATATATATATATATATATATATATATATATTATATATATATATATATATCTATCAAAGTAAGTTCAATTTTTCATATCTATTATCATATAGTAGGTAATTCATTACATTAATATTTTTACCAAAATTTTATCGATATGAAAATTACTGGATTATCAATAGTTTCTCTGTAGAATTCATAGTCAAATCAATCAAAGGATATTGAAATGAATATATGAAAACACACTTATCGGTAATGATATTAACTAAACATGTATGTAATTAACTAATGGTACATCAAATTTCTCTCAGCTTAACCACCTTTTGTTATATGACAGATATATAAGTCTCTGGCAACGTGACGCTCCAATTACGTAGAAGTATCCCCTGAGTATATATATGCAGATGTTGCCATCATGTCTGTTCGGAAACTCAGTTCCAGATTACAACTTTCTAAAAACTCTAACGAATAGATTTAGTAATTATTATTCTTGTATATGAGATTTTTTTAAGGTCGGTTCTCTGCTTTTCGGTCCAATTTGACTGAACAAGATCCAAACAACTACATATCGATAAAGTCTGAAAATTTAATCTTCAGCCACAAAATAAAAGTGAACATTGTAGGTATCCTATAAATTAATTATAAGAATAATATATAACAAAGGAGCATAATAAAATTTCTGTATGCAGAGAATTTAAGTGTTTTGTAGTGAAGTTTATTATCACATGTTGCACCCCAATCACTTGGCGAATGAAAGCTAAGTCAAAAACTGTGGTCGATACGAGTATCACAACGTTGCTAGGCGTGTACGTCATCAATATTTCTTAATGTGTATCAGTTTATCAAACCGTGCGAGTCATAATACTTATAACGTATCTTTTTCATTTAGTTGTATCCAATCGTTGTTATTTTGTTAATAAATAATGAATTGTGCAAATAATTCAATAGAATTTGTGAATTGTGAAATTATTATTGTTCTCAATGGTCAGGTAGCACGACCAAGTAGTCCTTTATTGAACGTGTTCAACAATAAAATCCAAAGTAGCTGTTCGATTTGAATGGCCTAATTTCTCTACTTTAGTTCATAGATAATTCGATATAATAAGTCACGAACAAAGTTCTTCTTTCATATATATATATATATATATATATATATATATATATATATATATATATATATATATATATATATATGTATATATATATATAATATATATATATATATATATATATATATATATATATATATATATATATATATATATGTTTATATATATATATATATATATATATATATATATATATATTATTTTTTCTTCCATATTTTTGGTGTTAACCTTCTAATTGTAATATTTTGTTTTCCATATTTTAAATACATGTCTTTTGCCAGGAGGCCTCAGTAACTCGAGTTCTATTATATTTACTGTGATTGTTCATAATTCTTGTATTATTTTATAAGGAATAAATAAGTAAATAACTATCTGTATCCACCATGTATCGGACTCGTCAATCAACTAATTCAAGAATTGTCCATGCTATAATCAAATACAATGAAATTTTGTATACAATATAACCTGAGAAATACCGTAACAAAAAGAACTAATTAAGAGTTAGTTTAGATACTTGAATGATAGTTCAATATGCCATAAAATAAAAATTACTGTTACTCAAAAATTATCTATTTTGTGTTGATTGATATTACAATAATGTTGGCAATCTGACTTGCCAGTTTTCATATAACGCGCAAATATCGTAGTAGACCCTAGAAATTTCTTGACGTTTCACTAATACTATAAATTCATCAACAAAAATGTCAATGAAGAATTAAATGTGTTTGGTTTATAATTGCTTATTTCTGAAGTGATTTCTGCTTTGTATATTCGTCTAATAGATAGTCTAATGCATCAAAGCTTCTGATAATATGAAAATACTTCACTCCGAAGTAAAACATATTTAAAAATATAAAGTGTACGATAATGAAAAGCTGATCAAACGCTTCTTTCGATCATTTTTTCTATTTTGGTAATTTCAAGAAATTCAGGAAATAATTAGTTTTGAAATTGTAAACACAACTTAATCACACTAAATTTATTCGACCTCAGGTATCTCTTTTTCAGTCTATTGATTCGGATACCTCATACGCTTTCGATATTTCGGTAACTCATACGCTTCATCATTAGATGAATGTTAACATATTTTTCCGTCGACCTCTAAATAAAAGCTTACTTTAACGTACACGAAATTGATCATTAATGACCCATTTTAATGTGCAATTTCTCCTATTTTAATGTATGATTGTCATGGGCAACCAAACACAGAAGTCTTCAGCACGGAATAGTTGAATTATTCTGTGTCTGTACTGTTATTCCACAGAGAAAAGGAATTCACAATTCAAATCAAAAATTAAACTCTATACAAAATAAAGTAGAAACTGCGGAAAAAATTTTATGCAATAATCGTTCGAAAGTAATTAACACTTCAGATTCCACCAGTTCCACATATTCCTTATCGGATATTGTAGGTAATGTGAACTATACAAAATGTCACATGTCTAATATTCCATCTATGAATTTCTCAAATTGTTCCATCGGGAGCATAAATATAAATATATCGAAATGAACATAGAAATTTATATTTTGTCAAATGTATCTGTTATGCAAAATAAAAATTTATTTCAATCAGGAATTCATGATGAGGTCGACGGAAAAATTTTGTAATAAACTCGTTTATTAATGTAGCGATCGCTCGCGCGTTAAAATATCTCAGCCATTAATCGCTGTCTTTAATAAACTAGTTTATTAAATAACTATTAATATTCTCAATCATAATGTGGGCGAGCGAGCTGCTATTGTTTTCAATAAGCTTTTATAAGCCAGGTATTTTCAGGATTGAACTACAGAGACAACTGTATGGAGGCATTTAAGAAACTTAGGATTCTCACATTTCCTTCCATATATATATATACGAGTGTCTATTATACGCGTTTTGTAACGTTGACAAATTACCTAAAAATGGCGATACCCATGGCTATAACACATGAAAAAGAAATGACATAAAATCGAGATATATGAGACTTGAGAAGTCGAAAATCGGCCCGAATTTTATATCACATAAACTTTTCAATAAACTTCCTAGGGAAGTAAAGATTCTTAATTTGAAAGGATTCAAAAAGCTGTACTCTCCTATCTTCAACGAAACGCCTTCTACGGAGTGCGTGAATTCCTGACCGGTGATTTGAATTTTTAACTTGTCTGTAATTTGTTTATTTTTTCAATGGTAACAAAAAGTTTTTATATATTTTTCTTGTAAGTTAATTGCATATATACGAAAATAGTTGGTTGTAGTTTTTATGAAAATTTGTTGGTATATTATTGTTATGAATCTATCTGTTTTTATGTTAATCCCAACTGGGAAAATTTGTATGACGTGTGCAACATAATGTAAAGTTAAATTGTGACAAGCACTAATAAATTATCTATCTATCTATCTTCATTATACCTATGTGTAGCTGTCAAATCTAGTAAGCGATTTTAACCTACACCTAACTATCGTATTAATTTTGAAGACTATATTATTCAGATGACTTCATAACAATTCAAGTTTCTGAGATATAGAGAGAGAGTGACAATGTGCACTGCACTGAAGAAAAAGTTATAGTAAGTGCTTACAAATGATAAACAGAATGGCGGAGGAGCCGGGTGTCATAAATACATTCTTTACTACGGTACAGCTGAGCTCGCCGCTGTACCACGGTAAACAATGCAACTATATTAACGCTGTTTAAATGATGAAATTATTTACTACGCTACAGCAAAGGTCGCTTCTGACCCATAGTAAGCATTGCAAATGAAGGAACTGCGGTAAGGAAATACTCGTATCTTACTAAGCAGTTAGAATATAGTATTAAATTTTAATGCAACCATAACGTTATGACTGTGATCGAAATTTACCTGCAAAATATGACATCGAAGGACTTTTGAACATTCTAGAGAAATAATTTAAACCAAACCATTCAACGCACACTAATCATAAAATAGCGAGGTTACATGCACACACATATGGCCAAATTTAGAAAAAAATTGCAGGTTAAGGACAGGTTTTGACAGTCTGTATGACTGTCAAAAAACCCTCTACAATGAGTAAAAATAGTACATTTTCAATAATTTAATTTCTAGAAAGAAAACGTTAGATTTAGAAATATGCCATGTGATATGTTTTTGATATGTATAGCAGGAAAGTTTTTTTAATACTAAATAAAAATTAAGAAGAGCTCTTTAAATTTGATTTTTTGAAAATTTTGTACTCGAAACACTAGTGTTTTATTCTAAATTCTGACAACAAATTTAAAAAAAGAGTTTTTTGCTCAATCACTTGCCTTATCATGATGAATGACTACAAGATGTTTTTCATGTTTTCTTGTATCTCTTTATGAAAGTTTTTACAAAAAATGAAAAAAACGCCTTTTTTACACCCTGTATCATGAAAACAAAGGAGTTTTGACCCAAATGTTACAAGTTTTTTTTTCTATTTTGATCTACTATATAGCCCAATAAAATTATTGCATTTATACATTTCACAGCCTGTATAGTGAACGTATTATTCAACATCCTACCGTAATAACCATGGTTAATTTCTTCGCTGAATAAAGATCGTTTTTTAAGGTATCTGGATTAATTTTCTTCATTAAAATGTTGACTGTAGCATTGCATCCTTTATCACGTTAGCGCAAATCACTCATTTTTCTTTTTTTTACTTTATCGAAACTACTGTGCTGGCATTTAAACACTTCACGATAAATGTACTTTTTAGCTGATGGATATGTGTATCTCACAATCCACTCTGATGCGCTAGCAGAGCTAAACTTATCTATCCAATCATCACACCATTTACTGTGTTCCGCCTCTTCGTCCATTTTGGTGCGGATGGTAGCAAAATACTTATTGCTATCTTTATAGTTATATTCAATAATTATATCGTCTTTGTTGCAAACTGATTTTATTTCATTTAAAACGCTTTCTTCCGAGATTATTCAAAAAAATTCTGGGGATAGATCTTAACCTACTAACGGAATTATAACAAGTGACAGCCACGCGCCAATAATCCAATCAATAAATAATAAGGCGCCAAATACTTGCATGTGTCATCAAGTCCGCTCAAATGCAGTAGAGAATATTTTTAACACTTGCCGGCGTAAAATTCATAAATACTACTGCGTTACAGCTAAGCGCAGTAAGGAATGAAATATTAAAAATGGCATATTGAAATTACATTATTTACCCTGACATAGCATAAGGCTCCGCTGTGCCATAGTAAAGAATTTATTTACGCAGCCGGGTAAGTGCAATATTCAAATATATTTCAATAGATGCATAAGACAGACGTTTATCCAAGCAATATTTAAATCCAAACACATTTTGAGTAAGATATAAAAGTTTTTCAGTAAAAAAAAATGTGTGCAACTCTTAAAGCTGAAGTTATAAATGACAAAAATAAATACCGGTGATATTCGGATATGTTTCATCATTCTTGGAATTCCATCACAGGTTCATAGACACCCATGAAGCTATGTTTCAAGTTGCACACTCCGGTAGTTTCATGCATCTTGACATTCCTGATGAAGTATCTCACCTGTCCCACCATTTATCTCACCCTGCCAAAAATTTTACTATCTTACTCTCTCAAAAACCATTTTATAAATAAGAAAAATTAGACCAAATGACCAATAATCAACGGTTTCTTTGACCAAGATGTAGAAAGTTATGTGCTGTGCTTTAACAGTTGAGAAAAATATTTGAAAATACCAGAAACGCACTGTCCTGACATAAATTCGAATCACTTACGACATTTCTATCAATCAGGAAGAGCTTTGAAGGTCGCCAAACTAAAAAACCTACAAATTAAACAAGGAAACCTCACATCAAAATTGAGGCGGTTAAGGAAAAATGGTGTTCATAACTCGACACACAATTGTAGAACTGCATATAAGGAACCTATACTGCAAAGTTGCCAGTCTCTGAATTGTCTCCTCTCAAAATACTCATTATTTTCCTGAAAAGTACCCATGAAAGTAAGTTTTTGACTATAGGGTCAATCCAAGATGACCAAGCGCTTAAACTTCCCATCTAGGGTCTGCCCGATCTAGCAATACCAGAAACTCCATGAGATAGTGTCGTTCATTATCCTCGTGTATTTAGTCCAAAACAGAAAACAATCGTGCGACAAAGACAATTCGGCACTTTGGAAGGCTCATCTGTCTGAGAAGTGTCGAACCACAAAGTTTGACATATCATTATAAATTTCTTGACAAGATCCATTCAATAGTATGTTTACTATCAGAATTAACAGTTCTACGGATCTACAAGATACAAATGATCACCCTCGCACATTTAGAGTTTTGATATTATTTTTCTTCATTATAACATCAAAATTGCAAGAGTAAGACAGTACCTACTATTATAAAAGTTCTGTTATCTACAAGCTCATTACAAGCACATAATGTGTACATCATATTTTTGCTTTTTGTGTGTAATGAAAATGAAATATTGTCTAGGTTAGAAAGCATATATCGTAACTAAATAGTTTAATTAAATTACATTATTTTACTATTTCAAATATACGGTAACACTTCAATGATTTATTTCGAAACTACAAAATAAAATAATGTGTTTTCCTCATTTTATAGATATTATTTCCGATGCCAAGTTTTATTTTACTCAGGAACTCGCGCTTTTCACTCCACCCCAGTTTCCAAAACATTTATGTGAGGCTACATATCGTTTAAATATCCTTTTTCTGCTTATCTTCTTGATCCATAATATTACTACAAGCTTCATTTGTGGAATTGTATATAAGTTCAGAATGACTTTTAATTGAAAAAATACTGGCAGACTCGAAAATACTCACATACTCAATTTTATGACTACCTATAACTCAGTATAATTACTAATGAACTTACTGTAACAAGAAGAATACCTTTGACAGCATGTATGTCTTGATGTTATATGATATTCAAATGGCAAAAATATCTGATTTTGAAACAGCCAGTCTGTGAAAAAATAGAGTTAGAAAAGGTATTCAATAATTTGAGCGATGAGAATAATAAAATGTTTTCCAGTCGTCTATCGCCAATATTGATTGTTCAATAGTTCATGAATCTCCAGACTATTCATAGAATAATGATGGCTATTATGAAAATCTTTTAAAATATTTTCTGAATTAACCGAGTCTATATTTCAACCCATTGTATACATATAAATCATCACTTTCCCAAAATTTTAGAAATATAAATACTTCATATCTGCCAAAATTATATGAAATAAAATTACCTGAAAGGATTGGTAATTCTAGAGAATTCAATTCGACAAACTTACCAACATGTCATTTATCATCAACCTATCACAATAGACCTAGATTTTTTGCATTTATTCGAAAATTTATTAAGTCATTTCATACACGATGAAGATGAGAATTTTTCTGAAAGCGGTCCGCTGAATGAATTTATTATTACAATATGATTTTAGTCCAATTTTTTCCGAAAATAGTAGACTATTGCACTGATTTTAAATCCATTTCATACTTCTCAGACCACTATGCCCAAGTTGCTTTCTGAAATGAATATATATATATATATATATATATATATATATATATATATATATATATATATATATATATATATATATATATATATATATATATATATATATATCAAATAGGATAATAGGTTAAACGGATGAATAAAAGGCTGATAAAAGTGTACTTCTTATATTCTTTGTCAACGTTTCGGCTTCTATTTAAGCCTTCGTCAGGACTCTACAAAAATTAGTTCAATCAATAGCAAACGAGCGGTCTCAAACACACAGGACTCACCGAATGTTTGAGGTTATAAAATAAGCTAACATCTTCCAAAACGGAAAAAACACAAAACTAATGTGACAAACCATAAAATTATTAAACTGTACTACATTATATGAAATTATTTAAAATAAGTTAAACGTGATTTATGTGAAATATACATATTACGAAATTCTAACAACACAACATCGTGGTTGTTTTTTGCAGAACCATAGTCCATGTTATGGTCTGTAGCTCTGCAATGTTCAGCCAGTGCACACACATTGCAGAGCTACAGACCATAACATGGACTATGGTTCTGCAAAAATTCTGGAATTTGAGAATAATTTAGATAAGAGATCATTTTTGGAGATGTATCATATAAAACGTTGCCCGGATTCAATGAATTCGAGGAAAGATATAGATAACATTAGTAATATTTATTCCTTTTTAATAGCGTATGACGTCACTAATAGCAATGAAAGTTCTGTTGATTGATTATTAAGGTCAGAATAGAAAGAAGAAGAACATTTTGTGTCACTTTATTCTATTATTTTTAATTTTATAACTTAGGTTGTCAACTTGTTGTTTGGCATTCTGTGATTGCTGTCATTCTCTTGGTACCACGATGTTGTGTTGTTAGAATTTCGTAATATGTATATTTCACATAAATCACGTTTAACTTATTTTAAATAATTTCATATAATGTAGTACAGTTTAATAATTTTATGGTTTGTCACATTAGTTTTGTGTTTTTTCCGTTTTGGAAGATGTAAGCTTATTTTATAACCTCAAACATTCGGTGAGTCCTGTGTGTTTGGGACCGCTCGTTTGCTATTGATTGAACTAATTTTTGTAGAGTCCTGATGAAGGCTTAAATAGAAGCCGAAACGTTGACAAAGAATATAAGAAGTACACTTTTATCAGCCTTTAATTCATCCGTTTAACCCATTATCCTATTTGATGTATCACGACCGGAGTTATTCTTTCTGATGTATATATATATATATATATATATATATATATATATATATATATATATATATATATATATATATATATATATATTATATATATATATATATATATATATATATATATATATTTTTTATAATATATATATATTATATATATTTATTTATATATATATATATATATATATATTATATATTATATATATATATATATATATATATATATATATATATATATATTATATATATATAATATATATATATATATATATTTATATATAATGATTAATGACGTATGAGTGGATATTAGGGTTTACAATATTGATGTTCAACTTGAAATTATTTAAGATCCATTTCCATTCTTGTTAATGTATTGGCTGGTTTCCAAGCCTTTTTCAAAATATAAAATTGTAAAACAAACAAAACTCTCAGTATCTTCATAAAATATTTTTGTAAATATACACTCACGATTTAAATATTTCAAGAAGACACAGATAGTTTTCTTTTTTTTGCAATTTTCTATCAATTGTGTAGATGAAATATAATTATGCAATAAATATTATCATAATAAGTGTTTACAAATTATTTTTACATGTATCGAGTTAATAAAATCGATTAAAATGATTTTCATCGATTTTATTAACTCGATACATCCTAATATCAAATTCAAAACGGAGATGGAACAGAATACCTTGATTTATTTTCTAGATCTCACTATAACTAAAACTAACAATAAACATGATTTTTCAATTTTTCATAAACCGTCTCATACAGACACTACAATACATAATACTTCCATTCATCCTTTTCAAAATAAAATTGCAGCTTATAAGAGTATGGTCGACATCGACACAGTTCAAATTTAACACAACTTAAAAGTATAGACCGGTTGAACATATCCACTTGTATAAAGGATGAGAAATATCTATGTCATAGATGACATTTGACGTTTATTTTTCAATGCTTGGTTATATTTCACACGTTAGTACCTATATTAAAGTTGAAAAAAAGTTTTTGGATCCATTTAACGCTTAATTCAAGAAAAAAAATTTGTATTTCAAAAAATGTTTATTTTATTTTGTCAAAATTAGTCTGTCCAACACGTCTCACAGAATCAATAGAACAACTAGGATAATCCCGACTTCTGTGAGTCAAAACACCTTTATTTTAAAAAATGTACAGGAACTGTTATCAATAAAACAATGTCTTTCAGGTCTCCTGATGAAGGCCATGAGACATTGCCGAAAGCTCGAGAATTAAAAAGAAAAAAGGGTAATTTCATTTTCCTTATTGCTGCGATCCCAAATAAATAAATATTCGTTTATATATATATATATATATATATATATATATATATATATATATATATATATATATATATATATATATATATATATATATATATATATATATATATATATATATATATATATATATATATATATATATATATATACAGGGTGTTCCAAATTAAGTCGGCACCATTGCCAACTCCGTTATTATTGATGCTACGATTTCGGTTAAATGGGCAAACTGGTAGCATTTTTAGTGGCCTTCTCGATGCTGAAAACAAACAAAAAATTGACAGTCGCGTTGTCATAATATTTCATAAAATGATATTTTTTTCAATGGAACACCCTATATTTTCTCATGCATTTCGATTCGTAATAACATTCTCAACAACAAAGCTAATACCACCTTTCTTCCTAAAGTGGAAAATGAGCGACTTATGTGGAAATATTTATTTCTTTCACTAGTACAAAAAATTTCTTCGTTTTGGCGAATAAAACCTCATGATGGTCTAAACACCAATTTTTTGTACTTATACGAATGACAATATTTTGTTACTAATAGCAGAATAAGACAGTAAAAAGAAAAAATTGCGCTGTGGTTGGAAAAACTGTGTAAGATTCAATAAAACATAATAAAATTATTATGAGCAATCAAGTTGCCTTGAAACTTTGTTGAAATTCTATATGTCAAATATTCTCAAGTATATCATGACAATGTCATAAATTATTGTAACTGTCAACTACTGTTCGAATATTTTTCGAAATGCCGTTTTCCCATCAAGAAAAATGTGATATGTTAGAATCCTACTTGGTTTGCCAGAAAAATAGCGTAAGAGCACTCCAACACTACAGCAATTCCTTCCCCGATCGTGAATTACCTAATCGGCGTTTTTTTGCTGTGCTTCATCGTCGATTAAGGAACAATGAAAAAGTTTTTGAGAAGAGGCCAACTAAAAAACGTTTTGTAATATCTGAAGATACAGAAATTGACGTTTTATCCTACTTTGAGGTATATCCAAATAATTCCATCAGAGATTTATCTAGAGAAATAGCTGTTCCACTGTCTGGTATTCAACGAATTCTGAAGCAACATAAGATTTCTCCTTATAAGTTAAGACCAGTGCAAACACTAGAACCTGGTGATCCTGAGAGACGATTGGGGTTTTGTCGGTGGTTTATGAATAAATGCAGACAAGATCCAAACTTCTATAGAAATATTATACGGAGCGATGAGGCTAATTTTTCAAATCGTGGGATGTATAATAGAAAGAATTTCCATTATTGGAGTAGACATAATCCATTTCTAGTCATTCCCACAATCCGCAAAGACGATTTAGTATTAATGTTTGGTGTGGTCTATTTAGAGGCAGAATTATCAGTCCATTTTTCTACCTCGGTTCTTTGAACGGACCCCGTTACATTAATTTATTAACAAGAGTGTTGGAAGAGTTTTTCGATGATCTTGATCTGGAGGCTCGTCAGGTGATCTATTTTCAGCAGGATCACCAGTACATAATGTCAGTGGCGTCAAACGACTGCTGCGAGGCTGTTTTGGAAACAGATGGATTGCTACAAATGGTCCTGTTAAGTGGCCCCCTCGTTCACCAGACATGACACCTCTAGATTTTTATTTCTGGGGATTTCTGAAAAATGAGGTGTACAAAATGAAACATAATAATGTAGATGAACTGGAAAATTATATTGAAACTATAATTAATAGAATTGATGGCCGAACTGTGTTGAATGCCACACGCAGTGTCAATAGAAGGATCCAAATATGTGCTCAACAAGAAGGCGGTGTTTTTGAACATTTACTCAATATTCAATAGCGCTTTATCAAATCTGTTTGTTATAAATGTTTCCTATTAATACAACTGTCTTATTTTCACCTTTACGAAAAAAAGTCAAATGAACTTTGTTGTTGAGAATGTTATTACAAATCGAAATGTATGAAAAAATATAGGGTGTTCCATTGAAAAAACTATCATTTTATGAAATATTATGACAACGCGACTGTCAATTTTTTGTTTGTTTTCAGCATCGAGAAGGCCACTAAAAATGCTACCAGTTTGCCCATTTAACCGAAATCGTAGCATCAATAATAACGGAGTTGGGAATGGTGCTGAATTAATTTGGAACACCCTGTATATATATATATATATATATATATATATATATATATATATATATATATATTTATATTTATATATATACATATATATATATATATATATATATATATATATATATATATATATGTATATATATACATATATATATATATATATATATATATATATATATATATATATATATATATATATATATATATATATATATGTTCAGAAAGATTTCCGCGTTCGGAAGTATTTGAAAAACTTGGTTCACGGAATGAACCGCGTAAAAGATTTGAAAAATCTCGACGTTTCGGCTCCTTTCGCGAAGCCATCTTCAGGAGAAGTAAAAGGGAAATAATTCAGAATCGTGGCCTCAATCTGCCTACTCCACGAATCGAATTAGGAGGAATCGGAAACAATACGATTGCGTGGTCTCAACCTGCCTACTCCACTAACCGTACTGCTTCCTGTCAACTCTGAAGTCTCAACCTGCCTACTCTTCAGAGTCAACTGACGGGCCAATCGTCGCGTGGCCGTATTTATAGCGAAGGGGGGCGGGTACTCACGCTCATCAGTGCGGGATGCACTCTGATTGGGTGTGACATGGCGACCACTGAGAAGTGGTTTCCATGCTGATGGGAGTCTGTGACTGTCATCTCTGGTGTTCAAACAATTTGGACGATTTTCTATTTCTACAGCTTCACGGAAAATTCGGGATTTGAAAGATCGGACGGGAGCAATAGTTCTTGTATTGGGGAAATCGATAATGTGGCCTGTTTGGGTGTGATGTTGGGAAAGGGCGTTGGCGATATCTGAGTGTCTTACCGAAAGTGAATGTTCTTTGGCACGAACCTGAATTCGTCGGTTCGTTTGTCCTATATATATATATATATATATATATATATATATATATATATATATATATATATATATATAAATATATATATATATATATATATATATATATATATATATATATATATATATATATATATATATATATATATATATATATGAGTTTTTGGTGCCAATCATCATGAAAAGTCATGAAACGAAAAACAAACTATCTTGGTCCTAGGTCCAACTTTGCTTATCGCACCCATTTTAATAAGCAGTTTTCCAAAGTGAAAACCTGCTAAAAGAATTTCAATTTAGCAATCAAACAAGTTTTTCCGCTATCCAACGATGTTGAAAATAAATTCAGTATTTTAACTTATATAGGCAACCATAGTGGGAAACTGACATCAATCCCTTAACATTATAATTTCAATAGAGATTACCATACAAATAATTCCTCAGGCCAATTTATGAAAAAAAATCAAAAACGGATGAACCCTCACAATCGGGGTCTACAAATTATCATGTGGCGATTGCAACAAAATGTATATAGGTAGAACACACAGAAATTTCGGAAAGATAACTAAAGACCATGAGCGCTGCTTCGTAAACAATAAGAGAAATTCTAATTATGCCAATCATTTGCTAGATGATAATCATTCATTTAATGAAGATTTCCCTATTTGCGAAAATAGAGGATTGAAATTAAACTTTTGGGAAGCCCTAGAAATTAACAGGTATAAGAATTCTGATCTGTTACTCATCGAACAAATGGACTTAAAATCATTCTCCACTCCTAAATATGTTCAATACCGGATGTAGTTTGAGCAAGTTTCCTGGAAGGATTACCTACCCTCCACCTTAATTTAATTTCTTGTTGTAGTCGTTTTTCCCTAGGTACTAAAAAAAAATTTTATGTAAAACTAAGATACCAAGATTTCAGTAAGAGGCCACTGGTCGATCCTAGAAGCTTCTGGCAGACTCAGTCAAACATCAATCCTTTTGTAAAAAGTGTCAACAGGTTTATACGTATTCTGCAGTGTTCCAATGAATTAACCATAACTTTTCCCAGTACTGATAGTTGATGGTTTATACAAAGTAGGGACGCAATATGGCACAATAAACACACTTTTTTTGAAGAATCAAATAAAACAGAGCAAAGTGAATTTTTTCAATTTCGAAGATGTGACCGACGTTCAGCTGTCTCTAATAGCAATGATTGCAAAAGATTCTAAATTTGGGGGCCAAGCTTTATGAAATGCGACTGCAAAAAAAATTGCTCTTCAAAATTATGTGAATGTAAATGATCTAACGTATTGTGCAAATGTCATAATGCCTTACTAATGTGAGAAAAAAGACTAATCTTTTATTTTTATTGAAAAATTGTAGTTTTATTATACCCAATCTAACATTCTAATACCTAATTGAAGTTTGACTGGTCAAACCTCGATTTCATGAAATTAAGTTTCGACGATTGACTGCCCAAATTAGTCTCCTCTTGGTGCGACGAAAATTCTTTAATCACAGGCTGAAAAATGTAATTTATTTGGGCTTTGACTAAGACTTTAAGTCAGATCTCAGGATTTACTAGTCCAATCTAGAAGCGCCGGAGCTTCGAGGATTGACTTTAACATATATATTATTATAAATCCTCTATTTTATGCCCTTATTGTGTAATCAAGTATTTGTATTAATAATTCTTGAAAATTTCAATGATTCTATCTCAGGTGGGGTTCTCTAATATTTTGAAAATTGACTCTCCTTTTATATATTAATTTTCTATACTAATGTCTTCAATAAACTAAATTCTAAATTTCAATGCTAGTTTATTATAAATTATTCATCAACATATATCTTCAAATTCAAACAACAAAAAACAGTTCTATATCTCTCATATAATCTTAAAATTCAACAATTATTATTATTATGGTAACTTGATATTTTTTCAATAGCCCCTTTCTAAAATTTTATATTTGCAAATATTTTTTTCTAATTATTAAATTGGTCAATATATTATAGTTCAAAACTCACAATTAATGTTTTTCTTCTCAGTTTTGTATGCTAACTTAAAATTGTCTTTTATAATATTATTCTAAAACAATTTTATACTTGAAATAGTTAATTCAATCATTCTACTACATTTATATATTATTATTTGTTTTCAATTTCATATAACAAAACTACTATCCGATATCCAAGTGAGTCTCATTAACGATATGCATAATTTCAAGAATTATAATATAAAATAATTAACATAATATGTACTTCACATGAATTGATTCTGTTATCCTGAAATATTCTATCATAATTCATTCTATATCATTTCTACTACTTTATTCTTCCTTTCCATTTTATATTTAATGAAATCATAATGAATGGCATGATATTTTATTTTTTCGTAATCCCATACTGTTATTTAGATTTAACGGTATTCAGATGACAAAAGTCAGTGTTAACGGCCGCCGGCCGTTATAATTTCATAACGGCCGGCGGCCGTTAAGAAATCACTTGTTCAAATATTTATTTCAAAACATCTTTCTGCTTACAATAACAACATTGAAATCTTGGTCCACAGCGAGTTGGGAGAATAAACCTCTGATTTTCATTTAGCATAGGCTAATAATACATCTTCATTAACCACCTTACATTCTTGCTTTTACGCCATATTTCAAAATTTTCATATTCTTTTTGATATCGCTCTTGAGTTATTTTCGGCAGTTAATCAATACTCGCTGCACTGCACATGATTCTCCCAATATTTCTAAAGGAATTTGATTTTGTTCCTCAATTTCATCCATGGTCGTCGTTAAAGCGAACTTGAGAACACAAAAAACTGACGTTGTTTATGAAACTGTCAGACTGTTCCATGACAACAGAGTGCACGACGTTGGGATTTTTCTCTAGAATTGCGAGGTACGGGGTTTTTCTTTCTTCGGAATCAAAATATAATCTTTCAACGGGATTACGAAAATAACTATAACGATTCCTGACATTTTATGTTTTTGACATTTATATGAAATTCTAGTGATATAATTGATTTCGAAAATCAATTTTCAATATTTATACTTAATACATTTGACAAAGCCCAAATTTTAAACTAGTTTTACATAACTAAGTTCTCATTACTTGAAACTTTGATGACATTACATTTTCTGATAACGTACATACTTATTTTCTTGTATATTCAATTTTCATGTCTTAACATTGGTTAGCTATTCATTTACATTAATTTACATTTATCCTTGATTAATGATCATTTGACCTTATTGAAGTTTCCTTTTCAATTCTATTCACTACTGTACTACATCCTTCCTCGTTAATATATTGCAATTAAAAACCATATATATATATATATATATATATATATATATATATATATATATATATAATATATAATATATACACATATATATATATATAAAGCAGAATTCTTTCGTGTTTAACCGAAAACACGTTCGTGGCAATAAAATCAAGTACTAGGACATTTATCTGAAACTAATCAAACAAACCTCCTAGCGGAGCTGGTTATACGAGTTCACGAAACATCGAAATGCCTCCATACATCTTAGACGGTGTATGTTAGAAACATTAAGTTGTTTATCACAATCAATGGAAATGATAGACAGTCTGTTTCGCCCTTATTTGGGGCTCATCAGTATCATCCATCCATCGAAAGTGATAACCAACCAAATATTTCCAACGACGTTATATTTTCCTTCCAGTGACTATATGGCATATAAATATGACACAGCGCCACCAGTCGGAAACAAATGAACCACATCTTACAGATAGAAGAAAACATTTCGGCAACATGAACTCGCACGTCCTGACACCCGAAGGTGGTTACTATATTCGCTAAGCAAGAGTAAAGTTGCCACATCAAATCGATGTAATGCAACAATTACACACCCCTAGTAACAGCGCTCCGATTCTATCTTTTACGCAGTAATTGAATAGAAAGCAGAATTCTTCGTGTTTAACCGAAACACGTTCGTGGCAATAAAATCAAGTACTAGGACATTTATCTGAAACTAATCAAACAAACCTCCTAGCGAAGCTGGTTATACGAGTTAACGAAACATCGAAATGCCTCCATACATCTTAGACGGTGTATGTTAGAAACATTAAGTTGTTTATCACAATCAATGGAAATGATAGACAGTCTGTTTCGCCCTTATTTGGGGCTCATCAGTATCATCCATCCATCGAAAGTGATGATACTGATGAGCCCCAAATAAGGGCGAAACAGACTGTCTATCATTTCCATTGATTGTGATAAACAACTTAATGTTTCTAACATACACCGTCTAAGATGTATGGAGGCATTTCGATGTTTCGTGAACTCGTATAACCAGCTTCGCTAGGAGGTTTGTTTGATTAGTTTCAGATAAATGTCCTAGTACTTGATTTTATTGCCACGAACGTGTTTCGGTTAAACACGAAGAATTCTGCTTTCTATTCAATTACTGCGTAAAAGATAGAATCGGAGCGCTGTTACTAGGGGTGTGTAATTGTTGCATTACATCGATTTGATGTGGCAACTTTACTCTTGCTTAGCGAATATAGTAACCACCTTCGGGTGTCAGGACGTGCGAGTTCATGTTGCCGAAATGTTTTCTTCTATCTGTAAGATGTGGTTCCATTTGTTTTCGACTGGTGGCGCTGTGTCATATTTATATGCCATATAGTCACTGGAAGGAAAATATAACGTCGTTGGAAATATTTGGTTGGTTATCACTTTCGATGGATGGATGATACTGATGAGCCCCAAATAAGGGCGAAACAGACTGTCTATCATTTCCATTGATTGTGATAAACAACTTAATGTTTCTAACATACACCGTCTAAGATGTATGGAGGCATTTCGATGTTTCGTGAACTCGTATAACCAGCTCCGCTAGGAGGTTTGTTTGATTAGTTTCAGATAAATGTCCTAGTACTTGATATTATATATATATATATATATATATATATATATATATATATATATATATATATATATATATATATATATATATATATATATATATATATATATATATATATATATATCTATATATATATATATATAAATATATATATATATATATATATATATATAAGGGCGTCGCCAAGGGGGGTAAGATTCATGTATTCAAATGCAAAGAAATAAATGTCCTAATAATCCAAATGAATGCGTCAGTTTTGGATTTGACGGTTGTTCGACAATGTCCGGATAGTCCGGAAAAGACTGCGGGGTATAAGCAATTCTACGCAAAACATAAACGAAAGCTTTGTTCTTTCATTCGAAATGCCATGGGAACCACGAAAGATATGAGATTTTTTCGGGAATATTGAGAAGAAAGTTGATTTAACCGTTATTGATATCCTAAAACAGGCAAAAACCTTCTTTCCTGAAACAGGAAAAGCGTTGATAATTTTGATCGCTCTACCGTGCACAACGTGTACCTACGGTAGAGCGATCGTTCAGCAGGAGACTGAAAACCTGGTTAAGAAGCACTATGGGGGTATATCGCCTCAATGGTCTGGCCATGATGAGTGTGCACAGAAAACATATTAGAAAAACAATATTTTCATAATGGAGTGTTTCATAAAGAAGTGTTCGAAAAGTTTACAAAAAACCACGAAGATTGTGTTTTGATTAACTTAATAAAAAAAAATATCTCTCTCGACTACTTTATTTTTGAAATCTTGTAGCTGTCAATAGACAATTTGATTGCCTCCAAATTCTTTTAATTCTATTATTATTTCATTCTATATTTTGTCCCAAATTCTTTTCGTTCTATTACTAATAACTTTGCTTTTAACTGTACTCAACATTCATATACTCTTCTCTTCCTCCATATATCAGCTGCCCCCCCCCCCTAAACCACTGGCTGGCGACGACCTTGTATATATATATATATATATATATATATATATATATATATATATTTATATATATATATAGGTATATATATATAGGTATATATATATATATATATATATATATATATATATATATATATATATATATATATATATATATATATACATATATATATATATATATATATATATATATATATATATATATATAGATATATATTAATATATATATATATATATATATATTATATATATATATATATTAATATATATCGATAGACAATGAATCAACTATGCGGTAGTTCATATATAAATGAGGAATAAATAATAAGTAAAAACTTGTCTAAAAACCACAACTGATGTTCTGTTGTGGTTTTGAGAAATGTTTTCACTTATTATTTATTTTTCATTTATATATATATATATATATATATATATATATATATATATATATATATATATATATATTCATAGCTGTACGTCAAGTCTAATTTTTCAATACATATTGATGCGCTTTTC
>JARQZK010004504.1:45000-60000 GCA_030704885.1 Cynegetis impunctata | reverse complement strand
AGCATTTGGGCATCTCTCACGATACATTCTTGCTGCAGAAATGGCGTTGCATAAGCATTGTCTATAAATGAGATGCATGTTGGCGTATTCCTGTGCGGTGTATAGAGATGGCATGATAACGACTACACAAAACACGGCATTACGATTAAAACAAGTCCGGGGTCGTCAGAAACAGTGCAGATAAATTCAAAGCACAATGCAAATCAAGTCCAATAAACAAAGCCACAGTTGTAAGTACGAAGTCAATACAAATACTGAAGTATTGCACAATTTACCTAACGCATCCCTGCTTCGCCAGAGTGGCGTCTCCATCTGTCAGACGAAATGAAGGGTCAATCCGTCTCGGTCTTAGATAAAAGTAGCGTCACTATCTATCTCGCTCACACTTAAAAAAGTAGCGTCACCATCTGTCTCGCTCGCACTAGTCAAATAACGTCACTCTTCGTCTCAATCGAACATGTATTAAATCCGGCTTCATTAAAAAAAAGTTTTTTCTCAATTAAGAACTAGCAATTAGTAAGTGGCATACCATTTTGGAATCTAGACTAAACGCGCCATCTTTTAAAGTTACTTGCCAAAATAGTGTAGTATATTTTTTTTACACTACACGCGGTTAAAGTTGGGTGATGTAATAATTTTGAATTCAATGTTGGGCAAAAATCTAACATTTTATTTAAAACTGAGGTAGTTATGTTCCAACTTTTAACTGTGATTTACAGAAGGGTTATTCACGGTAACGTCAAAGAAAACAAACTGACGAAAAGTTAATATTTGTAGTCACAGGACTTGAAAGATCATCACAAGGTGTCACTTTTTGAGATTTATTTTTGAATCCATAAAATTTGAAAAGTACATGACCAAGATTTTTTCAAATATTTTTCTAGTTACTGTCACGACCTGGCCTATTGCCAGTTTTCGGCTTGACGTTTATTTATGGGACACCCTGTATATATATATATATATATATATATATATATATATATATATATATATATATATATATATATATATATAATTATTTATTCGAATTGTTGTTGCCTGTGAACTATTTCCAATCTCTTGAAAATTATTAGCAATAACAGGCTTGTTGAATCTTAAAAAACTCGATTTTATTAAAAAGTTGACGTTTCGCCACGACATTCGTGGCTTTATCAAAGCTTTTGAAAAAATTGAAATTTCTTTGACATTTATTGATTTGAAAAAATTTGAATAGAAACAGACTACTGTTTCACTAAAATTTTTCGGCTGTGGCCGTTCTTTGTTATTTATTACGTGCTATTCAGTCCAATATTAACATTCAAATCTGTTATTATTAGATGGTAAGGGAAACCACAGAAACCTATACCCACGTAATGTTCGAAATAGGTTCAAATTATTTTGATTTTGAAGAGTCAAATAATAGGGTAGTATTTATCTTTTTTTCAAAAATTTCTTATTGCAGCTGTGGCCGTCTTCAGTTATTAATTACGTGCTATTTAGTCCAATATCAACAGACAGGTCTGTTGATATTAGATGGGAAGGGAACCACAGAAACCTTCACCCACGTAATGTACTATTCTTTGACTCTTCAAAATCAAAATAATTTGAACCTATTTCGTATATTACGTGGGTGAAGGTTTCTGTGGTTTCCTTCCCCTCTAATATCAACGGACCTGTCTGTTGATATTGGACTAAATAGCACGTAATTAATAACTGAAGACGGCCACAGCCGCAATGAGAAATTTTTGAAAAAAAGATAAATAGTACCCTATTATTATTCTTTGACTCTTCAAAATCAAAATAATTTGAACCTATTTAGAACATTACGTGGGTAAAGGTTTCTGTGGTTTCCCTTACCATCTAATAATAATAGATTTGAATGTTAATATTGGACTGAATAGCACGTAATAAATAACAAAGAACGGCCACAGCCGAAAAATTTTAGTGAAACAGTAGTCTGTTTCTATTCAAATTTTTTCAAATCAATAAATGTCAAAGAAATTTCAATTTTTTCAAAAGTTTTGATAGAGCCACGAATGTCGTGGCGGAACGTCAACTTTTTAATAAAATCGAGTTTTTTCAGATTCAACAAACCTGTTATTGCTAATAATTTTCAAGAGATTTTATATATATATATATATATATATATATATATATATATATATATTCATATATATATATATTATAATATATATATATATATATAAATAGAAATATATATATAAATATATATATATATATATATATATATATAGATATATATATATATATATATAAATATATATATATATATATATATATATATATATACAAACTTTCATTTGTATATAATTATACGGTAATCTGACAATGATTTGATGAATTCATTTTACTTTTAATCAAATGTCGCATCTGATTCATTGAGGGTGTAAATGGTAATGATTATTTCCACAAGCCGTTATGTTTTTGCTAATTAATGGCCTATGGTAAACTTACTACTCCCGGATTTCATATTCATCTTCTATGTGATGTTCAAGTAATGCATTGAGATAGAAATGCTAAGGTACTCACTTCATTGCTACCCTTAGTCGAAACAGAAGATTCCAGTTAATTATTCAATTACGATTCACTCAGAAATTGTCTTTCTCTAATTGTTTCTCTAATTGGTAGAAGACATAAACTTAATTAGAATTCAGTTTAAAATTAGAGTGTTGTAGCAGCAAGTTTTCAAGCTATATAAGTCTGAAATATAAGTACATTGCGAATGTTGAAATCGAATTATAAATATAAACAATTTTGAAAGTACGCATTTCTCTCAGAAACTAGTTCAAACTGAATATTTTGAATCTTTTTCAAATATTTGAAAAAGTTCGAAAAAGAATGAGTGAGCAACAAAGTTCCGTCACTAAAGTCGTAGTTGGAGTTTTTTTTTAAGGAGCTATAGGAGTGAGAAAAACCTTGAACTCGTGAAAAATCATAAAATTACTACCTTAAAATGGCGGATTTAAAAAAAAATTATTGAAAAATATAATGATGGGGTTACAGAAATCCTTCAAAAACGAATTTTCGATTCTATACACCCACCAAGAAGCCATAGAGAAATGAATTTCGGATATCCTGTTCATAATTTATTTCAACATATTTTGAAACCGATTGGAATTCTGCTCATGCACCTTCCCATCACTCCCTTCTCTATGGAATATATTGAATAGTCAAAGATGGAAATGAAGGAAAACAATCTGCTCCCTCCAAGGAAAGTGAAGATAAGTCCATCTGCTTTCAAAACCATTGTACAGTTTTGGACTTCTAAAAGTAAAAGTAAAAATCTGTTACAACCGCTTTGTCTGTCCCTCTGTACGTATGCTTCAGCGGAAGAACAGTATGAGATACAGCTCAGCTCTCACCAGATTCTGAATCGGGATGGTCGATATAACTTTAAAGTCGAAAACTCCGATGACCTATGACCTTCAGGTCGATCACGTGATTTAAATATCTCGAGAACAGTAAAAGTTAGAGAAAAAAATTTGAATTATTATTAAATTTTGAGAAAAAAGAACTTTAAATGAGTTACTTCCGGTTTGATTAAATTTTTTAAGTTTGTCCTACACGCACATAACCTATCACCAGTTTGTCATTTAGAAGTCCCGCTTTACGCCCACTTATGTGGCATTGCTAACTTGCTAAGTTGTATTTTTCTCATCAAAAGTCAGAGCGGGAGTGGTATTTAAATCTTTTTTAAATCTACTGGATCAAGATTTTTGAGGTTTTTCTTATGTCTACCATCATACTAAATGAGCTGAAATTTTTTATCTGGGATTTCTGTTGAGGTAGCAGGAAACTAACAAAATTTGATTGAATTCAGTAACCTTTTTGACACTCTAAACTTCGCGAAAGCGAGTGGCTGCATAAGCGATGAATTTTCAAACCAGCGGAGAAAAATTTGAAACCTCATTATTAATAACATATACGAAATTCAACCTTCTAGGGCCTTATATAGAATCTATGGAGCTGTAAACGTAAGTAGGTCAATTCGGTTGATATGAGTAAAGTGCTTTTTCGCGGCACATTTTTTTTTCTTTAACTGTCTCTATTTTAAGTGGATTTCTCTTATCTTCTCGTGAATTTGCGGACCGCTACAGCACCTGCAGATTGAATTAGGAGGTTGCAATTTGATATGTGGATTGAGTTGAAGTTAAGGCGGAATCCTTAATGGATTTCAACTCTTTTAATGGTGAGATTTCATAATTTCCCGTGGATTTTGAGGTTTTGTTGAACTCCGCAGTATCTTCAAATTAACAAAGGTAGGATAAACGTATTCAAAAAATATCTCAATGGGGGAAAGTACGACCATAGATGAAGGCACATGGAGTAGGTACTTTTCAATGAATTATTTCGAATAAGAGAAAGGATCAACAGCTATATGAATATATTGTAGCGTCATCACATCAAGAGAGAACGATTCTATTTGGCACAAAAAAAACATTTTTTCATATCATCACTGATTCAAATTTCCATCATAGCTACGACCAATATCAATGGGGTAGAGTTGAGATTACTTTAACACGTATATACTCTTTCTTTTTTGTGATATAAACATTGAAAACGTGTTCTTGATATTTCTTAATAACTCAATAGTTCTCACTAAAAAAAATGACATAAAAGCAATTGATCGGAAAAAGTTTAACCAACTTGAACAAGACTTTTTTCCAATATTCTTCGTGAGGATGAATACTGCATTATATATCAACTATCATAAAACCTATATCTGAGTTATAAATATTATTCTGTTTATATAACTTCTTCACCTGATTCATCTCTTAAACACTGATGATCATTAGACAGTCCGACACCGGAAAAATTTTTCAATATATTTATGCAACTAAGCTTACTGATGATATTTCAATTACATGTTACATTTTAGTTCAAAAGATATGTACATACAAAAAAAATATCTCTGTTTGCCGTTTTGTACATAGATAAAGTATTGTCGGTCTTAAATAAAACAATGTTATACGGTGGCCATGGAAAGGTCACCGTTACTTGACCGGAAAATTAGAAATTTCACTCAGTTGATGTGGAATGTTTTCTACTGATACCGTCCTATGGAAGATGAAGCAAATGAAACTTTGTGGAATGTATTCAACCGTAAGATGTCCTGAAATACTTACCTTTAACCGACACTATTATCTGAATAAGTATATATATATATATATATATATATATATATATATATATATATATATATATATATATATATATATATATATTGATATGGTTTCTTTATTTTCAATATTAAAGAAGAAGGATATGGTATAATATTAAAGAGAATTGATGAAGAAAAGGAAAAACTTCAATAAACTTAAGCAGTTATTAGAAAAAGATAGATGATTATAAATATACATGTATATCTAATCAATGATATAAGATTTGAACATACAAAAAGGAATAAGTATGAAAATTGTTAATTGATGTAATGATATTCAAAATCAATTTTTAAAGACAATAATTATATTAGAAATTTTTATAGAATGTCAAAAACATAAAATGTCAGTATATGTTGGAATGAGATAACAAGTATTTCAATAGAAATTTACTAAATACCAAATAAGTATGAAAATACGAGTAATAGAACTTTTAAAAGATTAATAAGAATAGATTATTTCAGGATAACAAACTTAATTTATGTAGAATACATATAATTCTGGAAATCAAATATATCGTAAAAACGACTAAATTTGTATATCAGATAGTAATTCAATTTCAAGACATTGAAGATAGATAATCATATATAAAGGTATTAGAAGAATTGAATTAATTGTTTCAAATAGAAAATTGCTTCAGAATATTATAATAAAGAAGAATTTCAAGTTAGCATATTAAAATATAAAGGAAGAAATGTCAAAATTTACAAGAATAAATAATAACTAAATTAATGGATAGAATATTGAGATTTTTAGTACATAATGATCAGAATATGATGTAGTTGAGATTAACTAAATTATTTTAGTCCAGAAATATGTTTTTATTCCAAATTTATTAAGAAATAAACAAATGTCATTAAAGTTTTTAAAATAATCGAGTTGAAGTACTGAATTTGAAAAATTTTAAAATATTAGAAAGAAACAGTCATTATTGAGAAAATCAATTTCCAAAATTATTGTATATTTAATTTAATTGAATGATATAGAAATATTTAAATTACCTGTTATTATAATATTTAAAATATTATCAAATATATCAAAAGGAAGTCAGAATGTTCTAGAATAATGCCACTCAGGTGATATGATTTTTTAAAAATAACAAAGGTTATATAAGAGGGTAGAGCACACTTCCTGAATCAGTTCCTAATTTGTCTTCAACGGAGAATCATAAGAATAAGAGTTGGTTGATATCATATTCGATTGTTTTAATTTCTCCATATTGTATAGGAGAGAATTTAAAGTGAAATAGAAGCTGAAAGTTATAAAATTATAAGAAATCATTGATATAAGTGATATATGGAAGCAAATAATACCTTTTTTTTGAAGTGAATGTTAATTAAAATAACATAATGTGTAATGTTATATTGTGAATTGAAGTCACAATAGAAAATTGAGTGAGGTTAATAAGGAATATTGGATAGTCACAGAACGAGAATAGAAGGCAGAAAGAAAAAGAAGAAGAATTTATTGGACATGTGTAGAAGAGAGAACAACCAAGAGAGAAAACAGAAATTGTGAGTTTTTAAAAGTTTATATATTGGCCAATTTGACAATTAACATATTTGCAAATATAGAAATTAAAGGGGGATAAATATTAAAATAAAAAGGTACCATAATATTAAAATGTGTTAGAAGTTTAATTAAATTAGAAATAAGAGTTGTTATTTGGATTTATTTGTTATAATGAAAATTTAAGGAGTGTTGATAATAAATTATTGTAAAATTCAATAAGTTTGAGTTTATTGAAGTTATCAATCCATAAAGTAAAAGCATATTAACAATAATCAATGTTTCAAATTTAGTAAAGAGAACCTTCCCTGAGATAAGTCTTAAAAAGTCAATCAAATTAAAATATTTATATATATGTATATATATATATATATATATATATATATATATATAAATAATAAAGAGGAAAATCATAATAATATATATATAGCTGTAAGGTTATTTTTAAGTGTCTGTTACATTTAACATATAAAAAACTTTCTTGATCCAGGAGGTTTATTTGAAATGTCACAAAACATATAAACTTTCAAATAATACAATTTTTACATGTTTCGGAATTCAGATCCCTTTCTCAGTGGGTATTGAATATGTTTTGAACACCGAAACGTTTGAAAATTGTTTCATATGAAAGCGTACTTCTTTTTCAACATTTTAAATAAACTTGTAGAACCAAGAATATCTGATATTCACCCATCTCCAAGCATTAAAAATGCTTAGTATATTCATATTTCAGTCTAGCTGACAGGATCTTCTACCAGAGTAACCTGGATGATAACTCAATAACTATTTTATTTCGTAGGTTTTAATTATATGTCTTTAGCCACTCTTTTTGAAATGAAGTATATATTTATAATAAAGCACTTTCATAACTTTAGCATTGAGACACTTTTATTGCTATTCACTCTTATATTAAGAGTCGTTGAGACATAACTTAATGTGTTCATTTATTATTGCTTAAACTTTCAGTATACTATTCAGAATAGACAATATTTAGAGAACGAGGACCAATGGCTTAATGATAGCTCGGAATAAAACAGCCTCTGTTTATATATCTCATTGAGATGATGCCCTAGGTATTAGGGATACATAACATTTCCTTAATGGAATTAAAACAATAAATAAACATATACATATATTTATATATATATATATATATATATATATATATATATATATATATATATATAATATATATATATATATATATATATATATATATATATATATATATATATATATATATATATATATATATATACTAAAAAGAATTTCATCACAAAATAAAACAAGCAAAATTATCGGTCTAGCCCTCATATATCGAAGCAGCCGTTGACACGTGTTTCGGACTCTTTGGTCCTCATCAGAATGGCGTAGCCAAGTATGGAATGGAAAACTTGGAAATGAAAAAAGCTGCAACAAGCAGAATCCCTTGTTTCGGAAGACAATTACACATTTGTGGCTCTCCGGTATGGGAGAGTTGGTGAAACTTTGCCACGGAGGCCGATTAATGCCATCCGCAAAATTTCAGCTCGTGAAAATAAACTGCAAAGAAAAAATTTATCTTGGGGATTTTGTTGCTGTCTTCATTTCCAAGTTTTTCATTCCATTCTTGGCTACGGCGTTCTATATATATGCGGGATAAACCGACTATATATATATATATATATATATATATATATATATATATATATATATATATATATATATATATATATATATATATATATATATATATAAATATAAATATATATATATATATATATATATATATATATATATATATATACATATATACATATATATATATATATATATATATATATATATATATATATATATATATATATATATATATATATATTTATCTATCTTTCTATCTATCTATCTAACTATCTATCTTTCATTATATCTATCTATCAATCTATCTGACCCGGCAAAAGTTGTTGAAATCATTGAAATGGCTATTAAAAAATATGAGTTGTTGATAGAAGGGTGAAAATTCAGAGTTGTATATATTTTTCAATACAGCATGAAAAAATAAAAAATAAAAATTTGGTCCAAGAAACTTGTGGTGAACCACCCTAATCACTTAGGGGTATGAAAAATATATTACGACTTTTTCTCAGACCGACTATTGTTATTTTCGATTGCCATCTTGCAACCCTATTGCGGATCTGTGGATAAAATTTTAAAAAATGAAAATCGCGATGGAAAAATAGGGGTTGATAGTAGAAGGGTGAAAAATTGAGATTAATATAAATTTTTTTATTCTAAGTCATGACAAAATAAAAATAAAAATCTTGCCAAAAAAATTGAAGTTTATAATTTACAAATGAAAAGTAGGAGTTGATCGTAGAGGGTTGAAAATAAAGGGGTTGTATGTATTTTTGAATGCTGTATCATAAAAAAAATTGAACAAAAAATTTTGTCTGAGAAAAAAAAAATTCAGGGGGATGAAAAATAGATGTTGCCCGATTCTCAGACCTAACCGATATGCACACAAAATTTCATGAGAATCGGTCCAGCCATTTCGAAGAAGTTTGACAAATGAAAAATAAGGTAAAAATAGGGTAAAAATTTAGAGTTGTATGTTTTTTTGAATGATGTATCATAAAAAAAAATAGAACAGAAAATTTTGTCTGAAAAAAAAAACCCTCAACAGTCAGGAGGATGCAAAATAGATGTTGTTCGATTCTCAGACCTAACCGAAAACAAAATTTCATGAGAATTGGTCGAGCCATTTCGGAGGAATTTATCAAATGAGGAAAAGGGGTTGATCGTAGAGGGGTGAATATTTAATGTACATGTATTTTTGAATGCTGTATAATAAAAAAATAGAACAGAAAATTTTGTCTGAAAAATAAAATAAAAAAGTTGAGGGGTTGACCACCCTTAACATTTAGGGGGATGAAAAATAGATGTTAGCCGATTATGCACACAAAATTTCATGAGAATCAGTCAAGACATTTCGGAGGAGTTCAACTTCTAACGCCGTGACACGAGAATTTTATATATTAGATATATATATATATATAAATATATATATATATATATACATATATATATATATATATATATATATATATATATATATATATATATATATATATATATATATATATATATATATAAAATATATATAATAATATATATATATATATATATATATATATATATATATATATATATATATATATATATATATATATATATATTATATGTATACATCGTCGGCAGTATTTTTTTTCGAGTAGTTCTGAAACTTTCTCGTGTCCCATCTTCACCAATTATAAAAATCATTGGATTATTAGAATAATGCTTAAATTGATTTTTCATAAAAATAGTTTCACGAATTTCTTCAATATCTACTCTGCTGCAATTGAAATAGATAACTGATGCCCTCTTTCCAAATTGCACACGAAAAGCAAATAGTGTGAATTTCTTTCATGAAATATTTTTCAAGGTTTGGGTATTTAAGTTTAATTATAAAATAAACCAACCAATGAATAATCAAAATCATTTGTTTTGTCGTCGAAAAAGAAAATGTTTTTTATAGCTATTTTTGTTTGGCGTTGTAATTGTAATTCTGAGTGATTTGTTACAGGAATTGAATGAACATAATTCTGACCATCTGCATCATCAATTATTGAACCACCTGCCAATTCATTGATGAATGATTCTTATGGCGACATATTGATAACAAAGTCATAGAGATTCTTCTTCTCTAATACATTTTCAGGAGAACCATTGAAATCGAAGATAATAATTTCAACAAAACCTGATTTTTAGGAACATTTACAAAAAAATATTTGCTATAAACTGCCTCTGGATATTTTTAGTATTTGAAAATAGATCACAATATAGTATGGAATACATTAGTGCTAATTCTCGAACACACATTCTTTCAATGGTTTAAAAATGGTTCCTGTAATCATTCAAGATATATAGATGTATACTTGCCTTAATTTTATTGATGAAAGGAGAGAAGTAGAGAAGTGTTGTATAAATATTAAAAAGATAACTCAATTAACTATTTGGATTTGAAAATAACAAAAATGGATAACAAACATAGTTTTTCAGTTTTTCTCAAACAATCACACACTGATAGCGTCTTATATAGTACTTCTCTACATCCATTTCAACACAAAATGGCAGCTTTCAATAGTATAGTACCATAAAGCGGTGTTACTTTGCTCATAATTTCCAGTTTTTTGTTTTTATCTTGGATTTTTTTCCCAAATAGACGTGATTACAAACTATGTGATATTTTTATCATTTAGCTATCGGCTAATGCATTCAAAACTGATTTAAAACACTCCTATATATATTTTTTTTTGGTCAAAAATTTGGCAAAGTCCCCTGACGATCAGTAAGACTTTGCCAACCCTTTTAAAATGCTTTCTTTGGCAGTTTGTGATACGGTAAATGGTTAGTTTGCCTCTTGAATATGTTTTTAAAGAATTTTGAGGACAAAAAAAAATTCACAGGTAATTTAAAAACATTTTTCATCATTTTTTTTAGAAAACTTTATTGTTTTGATACAAACAAACGAAAAACAGATTCTTACATCTGAAAACAAACAAAAGTCTTTCTTTGAACACCTTATAAACTACATTTATAACAAACAAAACATGTTAATTCTAAAAAACTAAAAAATAAACTTTTAATAATAATCAGCCTTCAAATTCTTTGGCGGGATGTGAAAAAAAAAACTTAAACAAAATTCTAAAAATATTTAATTTTGAATCACTCTTTAGGCAAGATTATAGGAAGATAAATCTTCCGAAAAATGATGGAATCCTCTATATATTTTTGGGTTTTTAAGGCATTGAACAATGTCCATCTCTTGTATTTGCGATATATCATCGACAACAGGAAAATAAAATGCCTCCCTTTCTTTACTAGTATTTTTTTGCATAAACTTTATCACCGGTTCGTCCTTATTGTCTGCCTCCAAAACTTGTCCTATAAAATGCTTTGCTATTTTTTTTGTTGGAAATACCACCACTACAAAGTCTCCTATAGCAAAATTTATATATATATATATATATATATATATATATATATATATATATATATATATATATATATATATATATATATATATATATATATATATTGAAATTAAAAAAATATATATAATGGCAAAGTAACTTTCGTTTTTCTTCTAAAATACTTAATGAAATGTTTTGAAAATCACACACAAATTAGCTAAATAAACATACTACTTAACAAAACAATTGTTAACCCTCAAGCTGTAGTCACATTTTGTCACCAACCCTTAGCATTTCGTATTTTTAAAATCTGAAATTATTACCTGCCAACTCGCACCTCTATGCATCGATGCTAACGATCCACTGAAGAATCCCGCGCAACAGGTCTTGGTTAAGACATGTTCAGCCGTCACTTTGCTTTGTTGCCGACTCCAGCACTGTTGCCAAATCTTCAAAAAATAAAAATATTGCAAAATGTGCATATTTTGGCAAAGACACCTGCATTGGTAAAGTAACACCGCTTTACGGTACATCGTTTAGTAAATATTCCGCTTTCAAACATCAATTTAAACATCGAGAAATATATAAATAAACAAATTGCCGTAAATAATAATTATAACCCCATAATAATAGAAATTATGATAGATGCTAAATTTTTCCAAAATACCCCTTGCCAAAAATAATATCAAATATAACAGCCTCACTTCCATCGGAAATTCATGTGAAAAACTCAAATCACTTTCATCTATGCTCATCAACTTTGCTTACCATACCGGGAGTAACTGAGAAAATCATATAAAAGCTTTCAGGCCACAATTTCAGAACACGAACGTAGCTATGTTAATCAAAAGTCGAATTCACATTATGCAAACCATTTAAACCAAGAAAATCACACATTCTATTCTGACTTTAAAATATTAAATGCTGAAAGTAAGAGAATTAAACTTAATTTTTTAGAATCATTACAGATAAATAAATAAAAGCATTCAGGTCTCTTATTGAATAGCCAAATTGATCATACTTAAAGCCCCCTTCTTAATCTTTTCAAAATTACCAAACTACCTGACTAGCAGTATAGAATGGGTTTTTCTCCACGATCATCACAGAATTCGCCAATTCTGATATCAAATTTGATAACAGAATACTGAAATTCTTTCTCTTGACATTGAAGAAATATTCTGCAACACCTCTGCCCCCATGCAATTTAAATGTATTTGCTTTCTCTCCCTTGTAATAGAATAATATTCTCACACTGGCTAACAATAATAATATTATCCTTGACGCAGTTGATTGTCATCGTAGTGGCAAATTTGAGTAAGTGTCAAAATTATTGCTGTCACGTTTTCATTCGAAAATATAATAAGAAGCATGAATTTCAGTGATTCCGAATTAGAGTGTGACAGTACAACACCTGAAATTACAGAGAGTGCTAATAATATACTGGATAGTTCACTATCAAAAAAAATCAAAGAATGAATATGAAAAATATTACAAACTGTTCATGGATTGGAAACAAACAAAGAAAACGGATTCCTTTTCCGAAAATATTTTTCATTTCGAGAACTGTACAAATATAACAATTAATACAAAGTAGAATGTTTCTTGAATTATTGAGTGTTTACCTAATATAATTTTGATTGAGTTCTGTAATAAGAATTTATTATCTTTTGTTCATTTTCATTTAAAAATATATATATTTGAAATTTTTGATCGTGGAGAAAGTATAGTCTGCTACTCGGTTAGAATGAAAATTCGTGATGCTCGTGGTTCCTTACGCTCGCCTTCGGCTCGCGCTCGGAACTTTTCCACTCGCATCGAATTTTCATTCTAACCTTGTTACAGAATATACTATTCCTATTTTACTAATTATTAACCATCCGTCTATTTAACTTTTCGACACAACATGTCATCTATTTATTTCTTGTGTTCGATAAAACGGAAAATTATATTTAGTTTGCATTTAGCATCTGAAGAAGGTGAAGTTCCACCGAAACGTGCATCATGCGCAGGGCCGCATTAGGCAGAGTAGGCAACTGCCTACGGGCGGGCCCCGCATCGACTAGGGGCCCGTGCACGCACCAAGAAAAAAAAATTCATCGAATGAAAATTTTATTGGAAAATTTGTATGAAATTCCCCAACAATATTATTGCTTTCTTTCGAAGAATTTTGTCAATTAATGCATTACTTCATACATACAGAACCATCTAGTATCGAGTAATAGAACTAATAAACTGTCGTCGTTCAACGATGTCTCAGAACCGTTCGAATTCATTGTCGATGATGGTCATTGAAAATGATGTATTAGAAAAGGTCCTTCCAAGATGTTTTAAACGATTTTGTTTCTAAAAAAGTTAGAAAAGTTAATATTTAAAGTTACTGTACTGAACAAAACCAATAAATAACTTGGAAGTTGACTTTTTCCAATTTCAACTTCACAAAACTGTTTTCTCTCGTTTATTGTATTTTATTGCGTTTAACAAGATTAAATTTAAAACAACCGCGTCCCGTCTCATTTCTCCTTCCTAGCCCATCATTCAACCTGGATCATCATTCTATAACCTATTCATTAAGACCATTTCAATCAAGCTAACGAGTCAGGTAAGGTGATGCTGCAACATCAAGTCAAAGCTCGAGTCGAAGTAACCATGTTGTTGCAATATCACATAAGACTTTGAAGTAACAGGATACCTGGAGTCGATCATCTTTTGTTACTTACATCCCTTTATCAACTTGAAAAGACCTGGGGCCCGGACAGGGTTGTTGCCTAGGGACCCGGACAGGGTTAATCTGGCGCTGATCATGCATATAATTTTATTTAATGAATGTGTGAATTGTTTTAATAAACCATTGTTTTAATATACTGAAAAGAGTTTTTAGAAGATGTATCAGTCAATCTACCTTTAAATTTGAGTATTCTTAGTTATACAAGTGTAGAATAGCAACTTAATATTTAATATATAGGTGAAATATCACAAAACATTTCTTCAAAATAAAATCGACAGCTTTACCAAACTATCAGTGATTTATTATTTGAAGAGGCTAAATCTTCATGTCAACCTTGATAAACATTATATAAGATTCATCTATAATCAGTCAAGTTACTTCTATTGAATTATATTAAGAAATTCAATATATCTCACCAAAAAATTATATTAAACAAAAAATTTGCTTGTATGCTAATCGATTTTGTAATTATTTTACAGTAGATTTTGTATTAACACGGTAGTTCTTCGATAATAGATTCTAAATTATTGTACCTACTACAAAATCAGCACAATATAACCCAGAGTTTTATGTCTCATTCGTCATTTATTCATAATTGCAAATTTTCGTTTTT
>JARQZK010004504.1:32500-42500 GCA_030704885.1 Cynegetis impunctata | reverse complement strand
TTGTTTTTTGTTTGATTGATTTTACAATGGACATTTCTGATAAATTAGCGTTGTATTTGTTATACTCATTTTTAATAATATTAGAAGCTAGGTGTTTTACCAGTGGATTATCAGGCAAATTTTTAACAGCTATTTCAGTATCTACACCGAGTTGTTCGAAGTGACGTGTTGAATGAGTTGGTTGTATATTGTATTTGAAACCTTTTTGCAATAAATTCACTTCCTTACTATCGAAATTAGTATTGGATAAATTAGTGAATTTTTAGAAAACCTGATGTTGTGAAAATTTAGTTGGTTTATCCCTTCTTCTGATACCGGTTTGCTACCACGAAGGTAATTCAATTTTATTTGCTGTTTGGTGAATTTTTTATGAATAATATTGTTAACTGAAAATCGAGTTTGTGAATCAAACAAATCAAATTCTACATTATGCAACCTATAAAGCAGTTCAGAATGGACTACCTTTATATAAATATTATAGATGTCACGTTTCTTGAAGATGATCTTCTGTTCTTCTTTCAGCCATCTTAGTTTACCCTCCTCAATGGCTTTGGCGGCTGGAATGCCTCGATTGTTGGTTCTCAAACACATGTATTTCGGGAATACATTTTATTTTCGGCACATGGAGAAGAAGTACAGATTCTGATTCGAGATTGCACATTTGAGCAGTAGTTATAGCAGTAGAAATACCACAGGGCCAAAAAGCTAGTAGTTGCTTTTTACGAATTTTGGATTGATTGGGCCGATACTTGGTGTAAATTAATAAACATATTAAAACAAAGGTTAAAAATAACAATTTACACATTTATTATAAAAAATAACGCATGACGAACGTTTCGGCGATTAATAAATGTGTATATTGTTATTTTTAACCATTGTTTTCATATGTTTATTAATTTACACCAAGTATCGGCCCAATCAATCCAAAATTTGAAAAAAGCAACTACTAGCTAGTTTATTTCAAACTACTGCTCAAATGTGCAATCTCGAATCAGAATCTGTACTTCTTCTCCATGTGCCGAAAATAAAATGTATTCCCGAAATACATGTGTTTGAGAACCAACAATCGAGGCATTCCAGCCGCCAAAGCCATTGAGGAGGGTAAACTAAGATGGCTGAAAGAAGAATAGAAGATCCTCTTCAAGAAACGTGACATCTATAATATTTATATCAAGGTAGTCCATTCTGAACTGCTTTATAGGTTGCATAATGTAGAATTTGATTTGTTTGATTCACAAACTCGATTTTCAGTTAACAATATTATTCATAAAAATTCACCAAACAGCAAATAAAATTGAATTACCTTCGTGGTAGCAAACCGGTATCAGAAGAAGGGATAAACCAACTAAATTTTCACAACATCAGTTTTTCTAAAAATTCACTAATTTATCCAATACTAATTTCGATAGTAAGGAAGTGAATTTATTGCAAAAAGGTTTCAAATACAATATACAACCAACTCATTCAACACGTCACTTCGAACAACTCGGTGTAGATACTGAAATAGCTGTTAAAAATTTGCCTGATAATCCACTTGTGAAACACCTAGCTTCTAATATTATTAAAAATGAGTCCTGGAATGTAGTTAATCTTTTTCCAAGTATACCACCCAAGGTTCCTTTAAACCTAATAGAAGAGTTACTCAGTAGCAATCTTGTTAATCCTTTCATAAAATCAGATATATTGTCGCTTTTGGAATTATGCCTGGAACAGAATTATTTTAGTTTCAATGATAAGATTTACAGCAGTACTGAAGGCTTAATTATGGGAAACCCTCTGAGCCCTTTGTTGGCTGAAGTATTCATGGATAATTTGGAACAGTTAATTCATAATCATCCTGTTAGTCGACAATTTGTTTATTGCTTTAGATATGTGGATGATATCATTTGTTGTTTCACTGGTACTCTTAGACAACTAGACTGCTTTCAAACATTCATTAACACTTTACACCTTAATATGAAATTCACTTTAGAGATGGAAAAAGACAACTCAATTAACTGTTTGGATTTGAGAATAACAAAAGTAGATAACAAACATAATTTTTCAATTTTTCGCAAACCATCGCACACTGATAGCGTTATACATAGTACTTCCCTACATCCATTCCAACACAAAATGGCAGCTTTCAATAGTATGGTACATCGTTTAGTAAATATTCCACTTTCAAACGCCAATTTTAACATCGAGAAAAATATAACTAAACAAATTGCCGTAAATACTAATTATGATCCCAATATTATAGACAATATAATAGATAAAAAGTTTTTCAAAAATGCGATTAACCAGGTGTAGGTACCCCCTTACTAAAAACAATATCAAATATAACAGCCTCTCTTTCATAGGAAATTCAAGTAAAAAACTTTTATCTATCTTATCTAAGCACAACATCAACATTGCTTATCGTACCGGTAATAATTTAGGAAATCATATAAAAAATAATAAATCCAAAGTTCATAAAGACAATAAATCAGGAGTTCATAACATTAATTGTGGCGATTGTGATAAGTTTTACATTGGTAGAACTTTCAGAAGTTTTCAAACTAGAATTTCAGAACACAAACGTAGCTTTGTTAATCAGAAGTCGGATTCACATTATGCAAACCATTTAATCCAAGAAAATCACACATTCAATTTCGATTTTGAAATATTAAATACTGAAAGTAAGGGAATTAAACTTAATTTTTTAGAATCATTACAGATAAATAAATACAAGCATTCCGGTCTCCTATTGAATAGCCAAATCGATAATACTTCAAGCCCCCTTCTTAATATTTTCAAAATTACCGAACTACCTGACTAGCAGTTCAGAATTTGTTTTTCCTTTTCTAATAATTATTTGTAACCATCTTTGTATTTACCCCTTCTACATAATTTATCATTTCTTGTTTTCGATATAACAGAGAATCATAGTTAGTTTGCCATTAGCATCTGAAGAAGGTGAAGTTCCACCGAGACGTGCGTCATGCGTTATTTTTTATGATAAATTGTTATTTTTAACCATTGTTTTAATATGTTTATTAATTTACACCAAGTATCGGCCCAATCAATCCAAAATATGTATATATATATATATATATATATATATATATATATATATATATATACATATATATGTATATATAATTATAATAATAATAATTATTATTATTATTATAATAACATTATTCGCACACAACAAACATTACAAATAACAGGATTATTACATGGTGGGAGCGAACAAAGCAGTTTAGCGATAAGTGCAAAGCACTTGTTTCGCAAAATTATTACATGAATTCTACAATAGGAAAAGAATCAACAAAAGCAACATCAACGCATTGCAATGCAAAATGTTATCAATAGGGGAAAGTATGATTTGCAAACACAAAAGTAAAACATAAAATATAAAATGTACAACTCCCATAAATAATTATATAATCAAAATTTGTCACTTTAATTGGTTTTCTTTGAGGTACGATTTCAATCTTTTTTTGAATGAGAACAGACTTGGGATATCCTCGATCGCTTCAGGAAGTTTATTATATAATTTTGGTCCAATGTATGTGTACGATCTTTGACCAAGGGACTTCGACATATAAGGTAATACGTATTGGTTTCTTTGACGCGTATTATAAGTGTGTAATGGCAGTTCAGCGGAGTGTTTCGTCTGATGATATTTAGTAACTACATTATAAAAGTGCAGTTGCCTCAGGTCAAAGACCATAGCTTCCTCATAAAGTTGATCTGATGGGTATTTCGGAAACTAGAAAAAACCAGTTTGAGAAATCTTCTCTGAATGACTTCCAGGGATTTGAGGTGTGTCTTCAATGCCCCTCCCCAAGCTATTATACCGTACCGCAGATGACTCTCACCAAGGGCATGGTAGAGAATTTTCAGGTGTTGAACAGGTATTAATTTTTTCAAAAATTTGAATTTAAACAAAATTATCTGCAATTTTCTTACTACATATTTAATATGCAAATCCCATCTCAAGTATGGGTCAATTATTACACCTAAATATTCAATTTTGGTTTCAGGCAATATGGTTATTACCTCATTTTTTAGTGTAACCTCAATTCTATCGAATAATGGGAAACATCTGTTATTGGTATAGAAGGGTATGTAATTGGTTTTGTCATAATTTATTGTCAGGAGCTTATATTCTAACCAGTTTTTGACCACAACGAAATCCTGTCCCACTTTAGTTTTGAGGTCAATCCAGTTACTTGCCTTATAGAATAATGACATGTCATCTGCAAATCCAATGATTTTTACTTGACTTTGCAAGAAAAATATTCCATTAATATAAATATTGGACAATATGGGTCCCAGTACTGTACCTTGGGGTACCCCATATTTTATTCCTTCGGGTTCGCTCATGACATCTTTCAGTTTCACGGATTGTTTTCGGTTTGTGAGATAGTTCTCAAACAACTGAAGACATATAACCCGCACCTCAATATCCTTAAGATTGCAGGAGTAGTTTGTGGCTTACCGTGTCAAAGGCCTTTGATAAATCTAAGAACAACGACAGACATGGCTCATTCTGATCAAGAGCATTATGAATATAATCTGTGAGTTCGATAATAGCATCTTGCGTTGACATTTTCTTTCGAAATCCAAATTGTTTCTCAGAGAGTAACTTATATTTGGAGATATATGAATTCAATCGATTTTTAATGATTTTCTCAAATATCTTACACATGTGTGTTATCAATGAGATTGGTCTATAGTTAGTTATAATGTTTTTATCACCTTCTTTAAATACAGGAATAACTATCGTGTTTTTCAGAGCAGAAGGCCAAACTCATAATTCTATGCATTTGTTTATTATGTGCTCAAGAGGCAGGACAATGTGGGAAGAAATCGCCTTTAGCGTTTCGGCCGATATATCGTCTATGCCAACGGTTTTTTTATTTTTCAGTTCTTTTATGACGTTTTTGATTTCAGTACTATTTGTTGGTAGCAGTACAGATGAATACAGTGAACTTGGGAAATTTGAAGTTTGAATTTCGTATTATTTTACTTGCCAATGTTTTTCCAATTGTAGCAAAAATCTTATTGAATTGTTCTATATCGCCCTTATCAATTAACACTTCATTTGCATCATTCTTTATCGAAATTATTTCATGTTTTTTAGTCTTTGTTTCACTTATTTCTTTTATAATTTCCCATAATTTTTTCGAACTTGATGCATTCGAATCTATCATGTTCTTATAGTAGTTATATTTTTGTTTTTCAATAAGTGATACCCCTCTGTTTCGAAACCTTTTATACGTTGTTTTAATTTCAATATTATTAGGATTTTTGCGTGCATTTTGATGCAGTCTGTTTTTTCATCAATTAACTTCATTAGACCATTGGTAATCCAGGGGGCCAGCTTGTGATTTTTTCTAGTCATTTTTTTTAATACAGTACATTTTTCAATGGCTTTGGAGATGATACTTATAAGCTTTGTGATTGCAGATTCTGGATTCTGATCATTGAGGACGTAATTCCATGTTGTATCGCTAAGGATTTTTTGAACCTTTATATTGTCTATGAATTTTGAGAAACTATTTGATGCTACTAGTTCCTTGGGTGAATTCAGAATTAATTGTAAGATCATATCTATAATACCGCTTTTTATCACTAGGGGAATTATTTGATCCAAAATGTTCATTTTTGACTTGATAAATATGTGGTCGAGTCAAGCGTGATGGCGTGTGGGTTCGTTTATTGTGGATACGTAACCATGTTCGTTCAGTATATTTAAATATTCTAATGTAGACTCATCATCATTCAATATGTTTATGTTCATATCCCTAATAAAAATATTGTAATCTACGTTTTCTCTTTCTGTGTTGTGTAGAAGAGTTTGAAGTTCTCTAGTAAACTGGTTCACATCAGTTGCTGGAGACCTGTATGCTGCCGTGATAAAGATATTGCTTTTTTCACTAAGTTTGATGTTTACACAAATAATTTTTATATTGCTACTGAAAAGTACAATTTCGTAAGTAGACTACTTTTGATATAAATGACTACTCCAATATTTTGATTAAATTTACTTTCATTGTATATCAAATCATATCCGTTCAAGCTGTACATTTTCGGATAATGTGTCTCCCATTTTTCAGTGAGTACGATACAGTCAAAATTAGATTCTAAGTTCCTCAAAAAAATACTGGACTCATCTATATTTTTATTCAAGCTTCTAATATTATTATGGAGAATTTTGAAATTCATGCTATTATCATTCACAAACAATACTTCCCTACATTCCTGAGCGTTGAGCACAGTAAATGTTTCAACTGAGTTCATATCAAAATCCCGTATATATTGATCCATTTATCCTCAAACCCACAAAATTACAGACTTACAACTATATCGGAAACTAATTAAGTTTTACTATGGACCGTGTTCTGGGTTTTCTCCAGTTCTAGCTATTGTACCAGCTTTGACTTGGGTTTTAGTGTTCACTAACTTTTCACTATTAAATGTTTTTGAATTTACCTGGGAACTATCTTTTCTTGCTGGGGACCTATTTCTTATTGGTGACCTATTTCCTGAACCACCTGCCGGGCTATCAAAAACATCTGGGTTTGTTTGATCCAAAAATTTCTTCGAGGTGGGTGTCTGAGGAGCACTGTTTGACTTGTTAGGGGTGTTGGTGGATTCAGCTGCTCTCAACTCATCTGGACCATATGCGATCTTATTGACGTATAGTTTATTGTTCTTGATATAGCACACATTCGATTTCACCTGCTTTGCACGATTAAGGCGTTGTCGCAGTACCTTGTTATCCTCTCTTTGATGTCTTTTAAGGTCTTGCGCTATAGATATCCTTTTACCCTTGAGTTTATGGCAATTCTGGAGGACGTACTTCTTAGTGAGGTTTGAGATAAATTCTATTTTTATTGGAGACTCTCCTCTTTTTCCGAGGGGATAAACATCATTCAAATCGGTCTCCTCCAAGTCTACGTCTAGTAGTTACTTCAAATCCTGGCAAATTCTCTCCACTAACGAGGTTTTTCTTCCTATATTTAGGCCAAAAACAATTAAATTGTTTTTGTTTGAATTTTTTTTCAAGTTTTTCAATTTCGTTTCTCAACGTTTTTCGCGTTCTAATTTTCTGACATTTTCCTTTATATCCTCAATTTTTAGCATCAGTCTCGTCTCACTTTCCTGCTTTTTAATATTTCATCGTATAGGTGTTTAATGGTGATGTTGGAAGGGGTTCCCTCGTCCATTATCGAGAGATAGACGGTTTCATAACACTTTTTTCGAGTTAGTCGAGAAAGTTTAAAATGTTCAAGGATATTTTTCAGACCTGGCAACGTTCCTTGCGCGAAGCCACCTGCGATTAACACTTATTTCCCACCTCTTGAAAAATACAAATGTTCGTATCACAGCTGCTCACTGTTTACTCACTCGCCAACATGTGTTTTATTCTCATTCATCAATTCCGAAATAAGAAAATGCAAATCAAATCCAAATCAAGATGCCTTAATTTGTAAACTTTTATTAGGCTGTTTTCTTGAACAATGTTTCACAAACTTGCCAGTAACAATTTTAATTAAATTTTTCAAGGTTACCAACTTTAAAAATTGAATATTCAGGAGCACTCCGTAATACGTACAAGTTCAATGATTCAATATATATATATATATATATATATATATATATATATATATATATATATATATATATATATATATATATATATATATATATATATATATATATATATATATATATATATATATATATATATAGATATATATATATATATATATATATCCATATATATATATATATATATATATATATAATATATTCATATATATATATATATATATATATATATATATATATATATATATATAATATATATATATTCATATATATATATATATATATATTCATATATAATATATATATATATATATATATATTCATATATATATATATATATATATATATATATATAATATATATATATATATATATATATATATATATATATATATATATATATATACCCACAATGCAAATAATTGTCACGTTAATTTAACATCACATTGTGCTAATGTTCTTCCCTTTTTTCCTCTTGTTTTCATCACATGCACATCTTCACAACCGCTTATGCCCAGCTTAGGGCTGTTAACTTTTGTGATGTTACAACTGAACTTCTCAGCGATGTTAAAGCGCTGCATTTTTACATTACTGTGATGTTACTAGAACTTCCTCAAAAGGAAGTCTTTATAATGAACTGAAAGCAACATCTCTGTTACATTCAGAAATGCCTTTTAACATCTAATACATGCTGATGCAATGTCTATTGAACAACATCTTACCAATTAACTGAATGCAACATTTCAAAAACGATACAGTACCTATATTCTTTTAGATGTTGTATGGATATTACTTAAACCTCTAAATCATATACCTCAAACATTCTAGATTACATCCTATAGATGTTTCAGCAAATACACGGTGAACAACTAAAAACGCCGGCTGCCGGCCATATCTCAAAAAAGAATCATGATTCAACTTAAAGAAAAATACCTCAAGGAAAATGAACCTGAAAAATATTTTTGTGTTACTAAAATATCCGCTAGGGAATGGAAAGAACACTTAAAAACATATAATAAGGTGATTATCACCAAGAAAGAAAAACTAAAGGTATCCTAAATATACAATCATAAAGATTTCAAAAGTTGCATTTTTAGGTCACCTTTTGGTATATGTCTTTTTTGGAGATAATCACAGTATTATGATTTTGAGTGCTCATTCCACCCCTAGTGGATATTTTAGAAACTCATGAATATTTTCTAGCGATTTTTCTTTCCAAAAGGTAATGTTTTTTATTTGTACCAATATTCTTTTCTGAGATGTGGCCTACAGCCGTTCTTAGTTGTCCACCCTGTACATTCAAAATAAAAAAGCAATATAAGATTTAAATAGTATATTAACTATTAATAAATAGAACACTGAAAATAAAAATAAAACAAATCCAGCCTTAAAATAAATATCATGTCCAGAAAAAGAAATCCAACCTAAAAAAATCCTGTCCGGGAATCCAACCTAAAAAAATTTAATAGTATAAGCATATTACCATAACAAGTGTGGAAAGTGATATATGACACATCTTAACAAAAATTGAATTTGTGTGCAACTGTATATATCAAGCTGTAGTTGCTATAACCTAACACGATTTAAAACTGAATTGATAAAGATTACTGATACCTTATAGCTGGTTTACAAAATATTTATTAGAATAATTTTTTAATATTAAAACTATAAAAATTTCAAACTATCAAAACTTTACGAAACGTTACGGTATATCCCTCCACCCGGAATTTCAATGTTGAATAGCCGATATTAAAATGTGTATATTTAATAATTATGATTTTGGAATAAGTACTTACCGATAACTGTTGTTCGTTCATTATAACAAGAAAATGCTTTTACTGAAATAAAACCGCGAAACTGAAAACGACGCTGCCACTACTTATAACCTACTTGCACGCCACGATCCGCCATATATCATGCTTGTCATTGTTTTTTTCGTCTTCTGTTTTCTTCTTTTTTATAATTTTATGAATAAATCATTCAAACAGCTCACCCAGTCGCAGGAAGTTACTAATAAGTAGTTCGAAAGTTGTAAAAGTAACTACAAAATGTGATCATCTCAGAAACATGTTAATTTGTAATATTGTAGTAATGTTCTGTATGTGACATTAGTGAGACCTATACAAATTAACATCGTATGGATGTTTCCTCAGAGAAGTTGCTGAAAAGAAGTTCATAGGATGTGTATATCACTGCGAATTCAAGTAGTATTGTGTACATCTAAAATATGTTTTAATTACATAACATGGATGTTAATGAAGTTGGTTATAAAATTTAAACATTTAGGAGATATCTTCTTAACGTTTTGAATAAACATCACGAAAAAACTCTAAAAAGAACATCACAAAATAGACTTATGATGTTTCTTGTTCAGTGGGTATATATATATATATATATATATATATATATA
>JARQZK010004504.1:0-27500 GCA_030704885.1 Cynegetis impunctata | reverse complement strand
TATATATATATATATATATATTTATATTTACATATTTATTTATATATATATATATATATTAAAATATAAATATATATATATATATATATATATATATATATATATATGTATATGTATATGTTTATGTATATTTAAAAATTAAACTATACACTATTTTCCCTTGAGAGCAGCGCCGTAGCAACATCCGAATGGGTCCGGGTTCGATGCTATACCCACGGACCACAACGCGTTTTTTCTCCTTTGTTTTGTTCTAATTATTACTTTTTGTATCTCGTCAAATCAACGGCTGTGCTCGTAAGAAAAAATAGAAGACTATATATTAACTTTAAACTTTTATCGAACGAATATTAACACAAGAAAAAGATAAACTAAAACTTATGAAACTAGTTATGGTATATTATGAACAAAAATGTTGGAAATTAAAAATATAAGGTAAATATAATGTCACAGGAATTGTTAGATATATAAAGTAAGTGTTATTGTTTCAGTTAAGCTACTACTGGATGAGTGATTGTCAACCATAATAAATTTTAGCAAATTCTTTACTTACATAATATTTTTAGATTTGTGAGAAAACCATTTTTGGAAAGCTAACATAGGAAAGTCTATCTGATATATCACATTCGTATATTTCTCGAATGTTTCCACCATTTTGTGCATTACTTTATCAGTAGAATTCAACAGAACTTTTGATTTTTGGATTCCAAAATATTGAAGTTAGTGGCTATTTAATGTCAACTGATTGTCCTACTTTGTAGCTGACTGATAATAATATCCAGGGTCTTATAAAAAACTTCAACTCCAAAATTATCTTCAGCAGTTTCAAAAACGTTGGCGCTTCCGAATACGTTTCTGGCAAAATTCTGGAATTGTAATTTATATTTACTCGTTTTTTACATCTAGAAATTCATTCCGAAGTTTACATATGTCATCTGAAACATTTTTTAAAAGTTTACTAGATTTTTGGATATCTTTCTGCCATTTTGTAAAAGTTTCGATACTTTGTGTATGCTATTTAAGATTCTAGTTTATAAAATAATCAAAAACACCCAATCACATCAAATCAAAATATGCTTTATTGTCCTATTTACAGACAAAGCGAAAAATATAGGAAATAAACAATGTGAAACATAAAAATAAACACACATCAATCAAAAAATATACAAACTAAACAATGTAATACCTAGAAATAAAAATCACACCACATTTCCATACGAACTATATACAAACTTTACAATAGAACCAAGATTGTCAAATCTTCCTCAATCGAAAATGGTGCCTGTGTTATTCAATTTGGTCATATCGATCAATCAATGCTCTGAAGAGTAGTCCTCTATAGAGTATTGAGGTCTAACAAGCAAAAAAGATTTTGTTCGTTTCCGAAAATTGGCCAAGGAAGTTATCGACTGTAATTCCTCTGGAAGGTGATTGTGAATTTTTTTAGCATTGTACATGATGGACTTTTTTGTAGATTTAGAGGAAGGAATATTAGGGAGGTGAACATGATGTCCCGAAGATCTGGTGGAATACCCGTGTTGTGGCACCAATTGTACGGCATGAAAATACTCATGAATCAAGCACACAGATTCAAGTAAATATAAAGAAGGAAGCGTTAAAATTCCATTTTTCTTGTAGTAAGGTTTGCAATGAGCCCTTTTTTTTCAGTACAAACAAGTAACAAATTGCTCTCTTCTGCAATTTGAGAATTGTGTCAAGTTGTGAAGAATTACATGAACCCCAGAAGGAAAGACCGTAACGAAGATGAGATTCGAACGATGCAAAAAAGGCAATTCTTGTAGATGCCGTATCTAATTCACTTGAGATGGATTTAATGGCGAAACAGGCCGATGATTAGTTTTTAACTAAGACGTGCACATGCTTTGAAAATTTGAGATTATTGTCGATAAAGAAGCCTAAAAATCTGATAGAATCAACTATTTTAATGGCATGGTTTTGCAGGAATAGATCCTGGTAATTATCTCTATGAAACAAGGCGACGGTTTTATCTACGTTTATTAAGTTTGCAACAGGCCAGAACTTGATCAATCCAAGATCAATTGTCATTTCAGAGTGCAGCGTCGCAGAATCAGGATTGCTCCAAGTAATACTCGTATCATCCGCAAAAAGCGTAATTTCTCCACTTATCTTCAGATACGTAATATCATTTATAATTAATGAGAAGAGGACAGGACCTAAATAGAACCTTGGGGGATACAGCTAGTAATAGATTTATAATCAGAATATTCTACAGATAAGACTCGAACCAGTATAGTGGAATACCTCGTTTTGAAATCCTCTGTTTTGAAATCCTCCAATGTATTTTTTAAATATAAATATATATATATATATATATATATATATATATATATATATATATATATATATATATATATATATATCAGTGGCGGCTCGTGAGGTTTTGGTTTGAGGAGGCTACAAGAGGTGTTAAAAAATACACCATAGGCGAAAATTTTTAGGATTTCAAGGTCAACCGCCTTATAATTTAAAGAAAATCAAAGTAAAACAAGCACCCTAAGCTATTAATTTGTTTTCACTTTCGAGTGTCTACCTTGAGACCTACAACTCCTATTTACAATATTCACAAAAACTCTTCTCAGCCAATTAATCAATTCATCTATTCATCAAATTTTTTTTTCTTTCACAAAATAGGTACCTACCTACCTACTTAACGAATTTGTTAACAGCTGGTGAGAGCAAATAAAAAGTTATTATCTATTTTTGAAGATTAGCGGGATTCTGCGATCTTCAACGTTAGCAAAATGATCTATAATATCCTCATAAAATTTTTTGTCTTTCGCCAAAAGTTTTACCAATTCCTTTTCAATAGACAACAAACTAATATTTTTCAAACGATCCTGGCTCATTGAATTTCGTAAATAAGTTTTAATTCTCTTAAGAGTGGAAAACGAGCGCTCTACGGAAGCCGATGTTACCGGGATAGAAACAATTAGACATAAAGAGTTTATAAACTTGGGGTAAATCTTGATTCCAATCATTATCAAAAAGGTATTTAACAGTCCTCACATGATTTTCATTTTGCCCCAAAATTTCATTGTCATTATAAACAAAAAGTTCACTTTTTATGGCCACCTTATCAAAAAAAATGTATTTTTGATATAAATTTTCCAAAAGGTTATCTGGAAAATTAGCCGAAAATACGGTTAACAAATTTTTATTGAGTAAGTCGAAGAAATGCAGTTCTTTCGAATCAGAGAACCTTATTTCTATTTGACCCCTAATAGTATACAAAATTTCATAAAATATTTGCTTATAGTGAAGCTCCATATCTTTGTAACTGAATTTCTTTCGTTTTGGGCTAAATTGAGTCGTATCATCAGTAGTTTAAAATACAGAAAATAGTTTTTTAAAATAAACTTCTGCACGAAATTCTGAAATTTTCTCCAAAAGAAACTTGAGCCGATTTCGTGAGTAAATTACATCTGAAAACTTGTGCTGTAGGATTTGAAAAACTATTTCTGTTTGTTCAAAAATTAATTTAAAGATGTTTAAAAAATATATAAATTCCTTATCTTGTAAGTAAGATATTAATCCGCGTGCTATATTTAAAGTTACTTTATCAGTGAAAAATTCCTCACTTTTAACTAGGTATAGAATTAAATCCTCAAATCCTGATCGGCCCCAAACAGAGACATTTTCTCTAGTAAAAAGTGAACACTGCCAACAAAATAATTTATTTTTTACCTGTGATCCGGTTAAGCAAGGATGTCTCTCATAATTCCTTGTATTAAAGCCGCGGTTTTGTTGTTTGTTACGCTGCAACAAATTGTTTAATTCAGGGGTAGGTCGCAATGTTTTTATCAAAACTTTATCCTCTTAACTTAGTGCACTAAAGTTATGGGATAACAAATATTCCACTAAGTCACCATTGAAATTTTTGAAATTAACTTCAGTAACCAAACTCATTTTAAAACAATACGCAAGCAATATAAGTAAACACGCTGCCATTAGTAACTACGATCACACTACGATTCAATTAATGCTTTCCAACGAATTCACTCGATGTCACGGGAAATTCTATAGTTGTGATTGGTCGACATTGTATGAGACTGGGTTCCTATCCGTGTTGCCATTTACATGTGTTTTGATTTTCTATTGCAATGAAATATTCATTCGGTGTATTTGCACCGTTGTTTGCTTTTCTGTGGCAGGCATAATGAACGTTGAGAATATATCTTTCCATGCCTCCGCAGCGTTGCCACAAATCTTGAAATGAATGAAATGCAGTAAATGTAAATACCTTCTATCTTAATTAGTAAATTATATTATATAATATAGGTTGAAAGGAAGGTAGGTGCATAAAATAATATGATTTTGATTAATATGAATATGCTGAATAATGCTGACTATTCAATATAATATATTAGTGATACACGGAATATTATTGAGGAGGCTTAGCCTCCTTTGACCAGCCGCCCCTGATATATATATATATATATATATATATATATATATATATATATATATATATATATATATATGTATATATATATATATATATATATATATATATATATATATATATATATAATATATATATATATATAAATTATTTATATATATATATATATATATATATATATATATATATATATAGGGGATATCTATTTGTAGGGACTGCAGCAATGTAAAAGGAAACTCTTTGAAGTTTTTCCAAGCTTTCGGAATCTTTTATTCCATCATCAGGGAGAATCTGTCGTGAGAATGATTACATAGATGTTGATAATACGATATAAGAAACATTGAAAATGATGCTATTTGTTAAAAAATTATAAAAGTTGATACATTTTTGAAGTTATAATTAAATTTCTGAACGAAATGACAAATCGGTGTCACTCATTTTTTTTATATTCAAATTGAAATTAGAAATGGCCTTTATTTATCAAGACAATAATTTCATCAATAAAAAAACAGATATAAGCCATTTGAGTGAAATTTATTCTTTTTTACTTTCACTTGATATAAAATAACACAAAATCAAATTAATTTAACGTAATGAAATAATGTCAAACTTCAATTTGAATATAAAAAAAATGAGTGACACCGATTTGTCATTTCGTTCAGAAATTTAATTATAACTTCAAAAATGTATCAACTTTTATAATTTTTTAACAAATAGCATCATTTTCAATGTTTCTTATATCGTATTATCAACATCTATGTAATCATTCTCACGACAGATTCTCCCTGATGATGGAAAAAAAGATTCCGAAAGCTTGGAAAAATTTCAAAGAGTTTCCTTTTACATTGCTGCAGTCCCTACAAATAGATATCCTCTAAACTAGTCAGCGACTATCCTCCTCTTATATATATATATATATATATATATATATATATATATATATATATATATATATATATATATATATATATATATATATAAATATATATATATATATATATATACATATATATAGATATATATATATATATATTAATATATATATATATATATATATATATATATATATATATATATATATGTATATATAAATATATATTGTAAAAAGCAAAACATAATTTTCTGGTGTTTATAAAAATAATGAACATATCTTCATGAATGTTAAATTGAGTGTTGAGTTCTTCATGTGATCTTGAAGGTGCTTCCAAAATCAAATTACAAAAAAGACTTTGAAAATTAAAACGGAAATGGAAGCATTATCTGTGACGAGGTCCTATATCTATATTTTCTATTCTATATTATTTTACACCATTTCAAAACATTAAAACTGATTACATCCGCACGGACTGGTACAGGAAATAGTCATCGTTATTTGTATTTCTTTTCTTTTTCAGGAAGCTATAACCTTATATGTGTTAGGTAATAGAGAGTTTTGTTGTGATATATTCCATAAATGGACTAATGGGATAATTTCTAAGAACTGAAACGCCATTTCCTTCAATACAATCTGAAATTTCGAAATAGTTATTATCAAAATAATTAGAAAGTAGTTATTTGATATTTGATGAAGTGAATATTCCACGCTGTTGACCTGAGATTATTTTTGTAGGATTTTTAATTGATTTTATTTGCTAGTAAAAAGCAGTCAACTGAAGCAATTTAGTTTCTACGAGATGATGAAATTGTTCTGCCATTCGCAAGAAGTTCGTCTCTTACTTAAAATCAAATAACGAGAATACTTCACGTTATTTTCGCAAGAGTTCATAAATATTTCATGTTTGTAAAATAATCTTGAATGAGCATTTAGATTCGAAAAATATTCATTCAACCCGTCTGTTTCAGGATACTAAATGTGAAAAAACATCACGCTTCACTTGAAATTGTTCACCTAGACATAAGAATATGGATTATTATGAAGAAATATACCTAAAAAAACTCTTTTCGAGAGCAAATGAGTTGGTTTGTGGATTTTTTATTAATTCATAATCATAAAATATTATGCAGAATACAAGAAAGATTCGATTGACATTCTGTGAACAATATTAATAATTCAAATTATGTAAAATTATTGACCTTGTAAATTCACCGAAATATATTATAATGATTATATAACTCATGCATGAATAAGTCAATAGAATCCGTGAATTTTGCATAACGACGTAGTATAGATAAGTGAATATACCCTTGACGACGTGATGTAATCGTTTTGGTGTTTCGCCTCGTGTCAAAATGTATATATATTTTCATATTCACGGTGTTCTGACGTTTGTCAAAAAAAATTAATATTTTTTATTCGTTATATAATCGTAACGAATACCACTCGAGCAATCGAAAATAATCGATTATACTGACCTCGTCACTCGGCGTATTTTTTTAAAACACCACTCGAGCTGCGCTCTCGTGGTGTTTCGCAAAATACGTCTCGTGACTCCGTAGTATAATCGATTATTTTCGATGCTCTTGTGATATTATTACTGATTATTTTTTCGTATAATTTTCAACCAATCAGAACAAACAATTTAGTTAAGTTACCTTGTATAATTTCGATAATACCTGATTATACATATAGTAGCTCTACCAATCGAAAACTAACAGGACCGTCAAATTTTGACGTTTATCAATAACTGTTCAAAAATGAGTCGATTCGGAGATTTTTACTTAATATACTCAACAAATAATCGTATCAAATATAATACCTACTTCAAAATAAATACGGTTATGCATCTCAAACTTCCTGCATAATTACAAATCGTGTCAGTTTGACAGAATAATCCTCCCGCTTCGCGGTCGGATTATTTAGACTGTCAAACTGACACTCTTTGTAATTATGCAACGAGTTATCGATGTATAACCTGATTATTTTGAAGTACTTATAGTATTACTACTGATTATAAGTACATAAGCTGACCGGTTCCAGACAAACCATGTTCTATATAACTAAACTTTGGAATGAATAACAGGAAACACAGGCCTACTTCTTAGGTAGGTTGACGGAAATTAAACCTATTCTGAATGATGATGCAGCAATATCGGTTTGAAAATTGAAAATATAACCAAGATAATGCTTAATAAATGTCTAAATTTTCCAGGTAATTCAATTTCAATGACTTCTGGGACATGAAAAATTTAAATTTCTGAGATGTCGGGAAATTCTTTGAATTAATACAGTGGGCTGTTATACTATAATTTATTTTTGATGAATATAGTATTTTCTCAAATGTACTGTACTTGGTCACGAAGGAAAACGACACATATATATATATATATATATATATATATATATATATATATATATATATATATATATATATATATATATATAACATTAAATTTTGCAGTTTTATAGAAAATTTTTATCTGGTATTAAAAAAATTTGCAACAGTTCAAATATTATAAAAATAATTGTAATAAATAAGCATTACACCTTCAAACACGTTTAATGAAATATTTGAAGGAGTGGACTAGGCATAGGAAATTGAAAGTCTTCCCTTGTAAGTGATGGCAGCAATGATTTAATGCCTATTTCTTTTATAACAAAAAGACGCAAAAACATGTTATACAATATATGAAAATAATGGTATGAATGCAACAAAAATGTCAGTCTTGAATAAGTTAAGTAATGTATTCAAAATTTACAAACCGGAATGTACAAAAACTGTGAAAATATAAAAAGAAACAATTTTAAAATTTGGGCTGATTTGCTTTAAACATGACGCAAGAAATTTAGTTTTCATCAACTTCCGCTTCTTGATCTTCATCGAATTCCGCATCTTCATCGGCAGTGGCTTCTTGGTATTGTTGGTATTCGGATACCAAGTCATTCATGTTGGATTCTGCTTCAGTGAATTCCATCTCGTCCATACCTTCACCAGTGTACCAATGCAAGAAAGCCTTACGACGGAATATAGCTGTGAATTGTTCTGAGATACGCTTGAACAGTTCCTGGATGGCAGTGGAGTTTCCAATGAAGGTAGCGGACATTTTAAGACCTCTTGGTGGGATGTCACAGACGGCTGTCTTTACGTTGTTTGGAATCCATTCAACGAAGTAGCTGCTGTTCTTATTTTGGATATTGAGCATTTGCTCGTCTACTTCCTTCATTGACATCCTTCCTCTGAATACTGCGGCGACTGTCAAGTATCTTCCATGTCTAGGGTCGCAGGCTGCCATCATGTTTTTGGCATCAAACATTTGTTGGGTGAGTTCAGGAACTGTTAGGGCTCTGTATTGCTGGCTACCACGGGATGTCATATATATAGAATACCACGGGATGTCATATATATAGAATAAAGTCTAAACTTTAAAATAAAACACACTTGGCTTATGTTTGTATATATAAAAATATTTAGATACTGTATTTAGCAGTAAAGAATAGTCGACATGTGAGTTCATAACTCGAAACATGCCGACTATTCTTTACTACTGAATACAGTATCTAAATATTTTTATATAGTCAAACATAAGCCAAGTGTGTTTTATTTTAAAGTTTATACTTTATTCTTTATGATGTTTCACCAAGTGATGTGCGAAAATTCAATATCTGTTATATATGGTTTCTTACTGGTAAACAAAAAATTAGTGGTACATAATGACCATACTTGTGTTCCCATGGAGAGTGAAGAATTGGCAAAAAACTTTGCACAAAAATTAAAGGTTCCGTCCAAAAAACAGTCTACAGAGCACAGAAAACGCAAATTTGTATAAAAAGAAGATATCACTATTTTATGTTGTTCACTATTGATCATAGAAAATGATTCGTTCTTCGAAGTTTTCGGTGACATGACTCTTAAAGCACAAAAAACTTAGATTTTAAAATACATTTAAAATCTCTGGCCGTTGTACAGACACTGCTGGGATAATTTGTTTTTTGTTCACACACCTCCAGTATACACTGTCATCTTTTAAAGTTAACCCTTTCCGGCGCAAATTATTTTTTTGTGGAAAAAATATTATGCATGGTTTGATAATGGTTTATTAGAGATACTTGAAGAAAATGAAACAAATTTCAAGATAAAAAAACACAAGGATTATCCTGCAGGATGTGGTCACTCCACAACACCAGTAGGAACATATAACCAAACAGTATAACCTATTTTGCGTAATATAACATGAAACAGTTTTTGTCATGTTTCAAACACAATTCTACTTTGCACGCTGAACATTTCTTACAAATCATAGAACTCATCTGCATGAAGATTTTCTAAATATTCAGTTATTGGGTTCCCAACCCTCCCGGATTGCCCGGATGACTCCGGTAATAATGGTCAACCTCCCAACTTCCCGGGGTGGCTAATTTCCCCAGTTTTTTTAAAATTATACGCAACCGCGCTCTACTAATCAAACTTCGGTTTTTAAAGATTATGATTTTGTGGTAAAAAACTGTCAAATATTAGAAGCAGAGTAGGTATATATAAATTAAAAATAAATAAATGATTGACATTTTCTTCAACCCCCTCCCTACTAAACTCCTTAAAAAAATCTCCCGGGTTGGTCCTTTCGAAAATTGGCAACCCTATTCAGTAGGTAGGTACTCCAAACTTGCTTCCTCAGAACTAAAATAAGATAACACGATTACGTAAGTGCCCAGTGGTCACTTCAGGAGACCCCAACAAAATTAGTAATTTCGAAAAAAAGGAAACATTTACGTTCAATATATTCATGAAAATGCATAAGTAAGATATAAGTAAATAACTTTGGAGCCATTTTTCCACCATTCATAAATAAAAATAACAAATTCACACAGTTTCAGCAGATCCTCTAAGTAGTGTCCAACTATAGTAAACAAATGCACGTTATACGCGCTTCGACTTATTTCGGTCTGTCTTCGATGAACACGTCAAATTTTGCTATGTTAGACAACCCACAAAACACACTGGTATACTGAAATAGCCAACGAGCAGTTTTACTCATGACTAACAAACTGTGGTCTTCCTAGCTAACCAGTTGCCCTGAAAGGGTTAAAGTAAATCCGCTGATCACTAGAAGATGCTTCCCTTTCTCACTCAACATTGGTTAAACTTCCATCGTCTCCTAAATTATGCGATAAACTGACAAGAATGAATAGAATTTCTTCATTAATCGCCTAGCTTTGCATGCTTCCTGTATAGGTACCTAAGATACCTTCAGTAAAATTCCCGGGAAAATTTTTTTATAGTTCATACACTCATTTACATATCAGGGCCCAACTACCCAACCTGCTGGTTACACTTAGCAGGTTACCTGGAAAAGAGCCCAACTCAGTAGCGCCCTCCAGTGATGCATTCTACAAAATTCATTTTTACCGAAATCCATTTTCATATGAGATAATATAAATCCGCTGATCACTAGAAGATGCTTCCCTTTCTCACTCAACATTGGTTAAACTTCCATCGTCTCCTAAATTATGCGATAAACTGACAACAAAATTCATTTTTACAGAAATCCATTTTCATATGAGATAATATAAATTGGGGGTAATAATCTATCATCAAAATTATTTCATTATTAAAAATTATTCCAAGTGAAAGTTCTGGACCAACAAATGGTGCTGTTCTACCTCTTTTAACAACATGGACAGCATTTCCATTACCTTCAACTTCACAGTGTCCTGGGGCCCACACAGGGTTGTTCTTCGGAACCATTAGTATATTTGTGTAACATTTAGCTCAGTGTTCATTTTAAATATCAATACTAAGAATCAATTTATATGTTGTATATATGTAACAACTTTTCGCACGTATATAAATTCAGTTCATAATTATTTTATCCTAAATTCCACAATTTGAAAAATTGTTTGAATTATCATGGAAATTATCAATTCGAAATATTCAATATTATAAATATTTCAAAAAGCGATAAGGGTAAATTCAGTTTAAGTTATTAAAAATGTATATCTTTATCAGTACAGCAAAATTTGCGTCAAGTTCGTTTTCGATAATATTGATAATCATAGAGATATTCCTTTGATTTTTTTGAAAGTTAATATTTTTATCCAGAATAGAAAACGAATCACACACTACTGATATATTTTCCACAGTTTAATATATATCTATAAATATATATATATATATATATATATATATATATATATATATATATATATATATATATATATATATATATATATATATATATATATATATATATATATATATATATATATATATATATATATATATATATATATATATATATATATATATATATATTATACAGCTTGTCCTGATTGCCACGGGCCACTATTGCTATCTCGGTAACTACAAGGTTGGTCAAATTAGATAAAATGTGCTGTTTTTGGAGGAAATTGACAATCTGGTTTCAGATTAAAAAAAAAGATTTAAAGATTTCTATCTCGAGCAACGAGGGTTTTTCGAAAAATTGATAAAACTATTTGATAGAATATCTCAAAAATTATAATTTTTAAAGAAAATTAGTGAGGAAAAAACTTTTGCACTTTAGACGTTCTTCAAGCTGGTATTTTTTAAGGAAATTTGGTTCGTCTAGTTTTCGAGATATCACAATCAACTTTGTTTTTGAATGCGGACCTGAATTTTTCATTCCAATTTTAAAAAAACTTTTTTTTCTGATTTCAACGATGTATCACATGTTTATATTCGTTAGTATTTCGATGGTGAAAAACTAGTATTTAACTATTTTGAAACTTTTTTCATTTTATCATAGATTTAATCATAGAGCAAAGAGAAACAATTGATCATAAAAGCCTATGATTCGTAACATGTGTCGTGTCAAAGAAAGTTTAAACCAACATGGAAGCATTTTCCAATGGTGAAAAATTAGATTCATTTTTTTGTTATGCAAAAGCATTTCGAAATGCTGAAAAAGCCCTTCAAATGTATCAAAATTCGTAGCCCGAAAGGCGCTTACCGAATCGAACAATTTTTACAAGGCTAGACCGAAATTTGCTCCTATATGGATCATTTAATAATCCTTCAGAACGGTGAACAACTGTAACGACATAGAATGAGGAAGATGTAAATAATGCGTTATGTATGTAGGTATCATCCACATTCAATTTTGGCAAAGGTAATTTTTTGAAAAAAGGAAAGTTTTAAGGTTTATTAGGTACGTAACTTGAATGTAATTGAAAAGTAAAAAAATGGAATGTTCGAAAACTTAATAAACAGTTTCTTTCATTACACGCTGCAACAATCTGTTTATGTTATTGAATTAGGCAATTGTTTTATTGGTACCTAGTATAAGCCACCTCTGATGTTCTTTTTTTTAAAACTCAATATAACTTAAATTTTGTCTTTTCATCATTGAAACTCAAACAAATATAAACATGTGATACATCGTTAAAATCAGAAAATGAAGTTTTTTAAAAAATTGAATAAAAAATTATGGTCCGTATTTAAAAAAAGTAAGTTGATGGTAATATCTCGAAGACTGGACGAACCAAATCTCCTTAGAAAATACCAAATTGAAGAACGTTTAAAATGCATAAATTTTATTCTTAACAATTTTTTTGTAAAAACTATACTTTTTGAGATATTCGATCAAATAGTTATGAGCAATTTCTCGAAAAACCCCCGTAGCTCGAGATAGAATTTTTTTTCAAATATGAAATTAGATTCTTAATGTCCTCCAAAAACTGCACATTTTGTTTAATTTGACCAACTTTGTAGTTTCTACGAGATAGCAATAGAGGCCCATGGCAATTAGGACACCCTATATATATATATATATATATATATATATATATATTTATATATATATATAGAGGATATGTACTATGACATTTATTTGAAACTAATCAAACAAACCTCCTAGCGGAGCTGGCTATAAGAGTTCACGAAGCATCGAAATATCAACATCTACCCCAGACGGTAATTGTTCGAAATGTTAATTTGTTTATCACAATCGATGGAAATTGATAGACAGACTGTTTCGCCCTTATCGGGGCTCATCAGTATCATCACCACCGGGAGTGATAACCAAACCAACATTTCAAACGGTCATACATATTTCTTCTAGTAACTCCATGACATATAAATATGACACAGCGCCACCAGTCGGAAACAATTGAACCACATCTTTCAGAATAGAAGAAAACATTTCGGCAACGAAACTCTTACGTCCTGACACCCGAAGGTGGTTACTATAATCGCTAAGCAAGAGTACAGTTGATACATCCATTTTGATGTAATTCAACATTCACCCGCCGCAAGTAACAAGCGCTCAAATTTTATACCTTTTACAGGTAGCAATGAATGGAAAACAGAATTCTTCGTGTTAACGACACACGTTCGTGGCAATAAAATGAAATGAACTAGGACATTTATTTGAAACTAATCAAACAAACCTCCTAGCGGAGCTGGCTATAAGAGTTCACGAAGCATCGAAATATCAACATCTACCCCAGACGGTAATTGTTCGAAATGTTAATTTGTTTATCACAATCGATGGAAATTGATAGACAGACTGTTTCGCCCTTATCGGGGCTCATCAGTATCATCCATCCACCGGGAGTGATAACCAAACCAACATTTCAAACGGTCATACATATTTCTTCTAGTAACTCCATGACATATGAATATGACACAGCGCCACCAGTCGGAAACAATTGAACCACATCTTTCAGAATAGAAGAAAACATATATATATGTCATGGAGTTACTAGAAGAAATATGTATGACCGTTTGAAATGTTGGTTTGGTTATCACTCCCGGTGGATGGATGATACTGATGAGCCCCGATAAGGGCGAAACAGTCTGTCTATCAATTTCCATCGATTGTGATAAACAAATTAACATTTCGAACAATTACCGTCTGGGGTAGATGTTGATATTTCGATGCTTCGTGAACTCTTATAGCCAGCTCCGCTAGGAGGTTTGTTTGATTAGTTTCAAATAAATGTCCTAGTTCATTTCATTTTATTGCCACGAACGTGTGTCGTTAACACGAAGAATTCTGTTTTCCATATATATATATATATATATATATATATATATATATATATATATATATATATATATATAATTATTTATTCGAATTGTTGTTGCCTGTGAACTATTTCTAATCTTTTGATAATTATTAGCAATAACAGGCTTGTTGAATCTTAAAAAACTCGATTTTATTGAAAAGTTGACATTTCGCCACGACATTCATGGCTTTATCAAAACTTTTGAGAAAAAATTGAAATTTCTTTGACATTTATTGATTTGAAAAATTTCTATAGAAACAGACTACTGTTTCACTAAAATTTTTTTCGGCTGTGGCCGTACTTTGTTATTTATTACGTGCTATTCAGTCCAATATTAACATTCAAATTTGTTATTATTAGATGGTAAGGGAAACCACAGAAACCTTTACCCACGTAATGTTCGAAATAGTTCCAAATTATTTTGATTTTGAAGAGTCAAAGAATAATAATATAGGGTACTATTTATCTTTTCTTCAAAAATTTCTCATTGCGGCTGTGGCCGTCTTCAGTTATTAATTACGTGCTATTCAGTCCAATATCAACAGACAGGTCCGTTGATATTAGATGGAAAGGGAACCACAGAAACCTTCACCCACGTAATGTACAAAATAGGTTTAAAATATTTGATTGTTGTCTTTAAAAAGACATTACTAGTGATTTTGGAGATCACATGTTCAAAACTATATTTTCTTTCCAGAAAAATTGAAAATTCTAGATGTTTAGATTTTGTCTAAGAAGATGAGTTGTTGTGGTTAGAATTTGTTTGTTGAATTAAATCTGCGTATATTGAACTTAAATGTTTGATATCTGTTCTATCATTTACGACTTTATTTAAATTTTTTTGAATATGTAACATTTCTAAAATTTCTCTGCGTTTTTGATCTTTTTCTATTTCTAAAATTTTTGTGCTATTAAAGTTGAAAGTATGATTCTCATTGTTTTTATGTTTTATTAGTGCTGTGGTTTGTGTTCTGGTATATTTGTGTGCTTTTAATCTTTCTTCCAAATTTTGAAAAGTTTGTCCTATATATGATTTATTACAATTATTACAGGGTATACTATAAACAACATGAGATTTTTGTAGAAGAGGTGTTTTACTTTTTAATTTAGAATATATTTGTTTAATTTGATTTTGTGCGGTATGGGCTACTTTAATATCGTGTGGATTTAAAATTTGTGAAATTTTATTACTTAAATGAGGAATATATGGAAGATGAATATATTTTTTGTTTATATTTTCGTTTTTTGATGTTTCTAATGTGTTATACAGTTTATGAATTCTATTTTTAGTGATTTTCTGTATAAGTTTTATTGGGTAATCGTTTTTTATGAGTAATTTATGGACATCTTGTAATGTTTCATGTCTGTGTGTAGGTGAAGTAAGTTTAAGTGCTTTGTCTATATATCCGATTATTAAACTCTTTTTTTGTGACAAATGATGTGTACTGTTGTAGTTCAATGTTCTTTGTGAAAAAATTTCTTTCCTATGCCATTTTGTGATAATTTCATTGTTTTTGTGCATGAGAGTAATATCAAGAAAATTTAATGTATTGTTTGTTTCTTTTTCTAGAGTAAATTGTAATTTCCTATTATTATTATTTGTCTTCTTAGACAAAATCTAAACATCTAGAATTTTCAATTTTTCTGGAAAGAAAATATAGTTTTGAACATGTGATCTCCAAAATCACAGGTAATGTCTTTTTAAAGACAACAATCAAATATTTTAAACCTATTTTGTAAATTACGTGGGTGAAGGTTTCTGTGGTTCCCTTCCCATCTAATATCAACGGACCTGTCTGTTGATATTGGACTGAATAGCACGTAATTAATAACTGAAGATGGCCACAGCCGCAATGAGAAATTTTTGAAGAAAAGATAAATAGTACCCTATATTATTATTCTTTGACTCTTCAAAATCAAAATAATTTGGACCTATTTCGAACATTACGTGGGTAAAGGTTTCTGTGGTTTCCCTTACCATCTAATAATAACAAATTTGAATATTAATATTGGACTGAATAGCACGTAATAAATAACAAAGTACGGCCACAGCCGAAAAAAATTTTAGTGAAACAGTAGTCTGTTTCTATAGAAATTTTTCAAATCAATAAATGTCGAAGAAATTTCAATTTTTTCTCAAAAGTTTTGATAAAGCCATGAATGTCGTGTCGAAACGTCAACTTTTCAATAAAATCGAGTTTTTTAAGATTCAACAAGCCTGTTATTGCTAATAATTATCAAAAGATTGTATATATATATATATATATTTGTATATATTATATATTTATAATACTCACCTGAAAGTACAGCACAAGCTTGCACATGAAAACTCCAAAGAACCAAGTCATTGTCACATCCCATACAACAGTTGGTGGCAAACAGAAAATAATCACTAAGAAATCTGCCAAAGCTAAATTCACTATGAAATAATTCGTAACTGTTCTCATAGTGTGGTTTCGATACACTGCCACGCATACTAAAAAGTTTCCCAAAATTCCTACTACGAAAACCATCACATCAAAGGAAATCAGCACCCAAGTCCACGTTTTCGGAAAGATAAATTCTTCAATATCTTCAATGGTGAATATGAAATTATAGTCGGTAGAATTATCATCAGTTTCATTCATCTCTTCTCCTTTCCATATCTCGTCCTCCCGATCATCTGACCAAACAATCGTTACGTCATTTCGATCTTCCAAAGATTTTGAAGTATTCCCCATAGACATTATCATATTGCCTATTCCATAGGAATTCTCAGCAAGTTCTTCTGGTATAATTTGTTCCACATTTTCCGTCACATCATTTTGCATTATTTTGTCGTATTCTCCCATCACAAAATATACGAAATTTGTGTGATATTTCATTGTATTGAGAGAAAAAAAAACCAGCAACGATTGGAGAAGTTCAAATTTCATGGCAGAATTTAAATGGACGCAAGCATGTTCACCTGAAAAAAATATACATGAGAATTAAGGTTGGGCTAAATTCAACACAGAGTGATAAGCAGTAGTCGTATTTCACACAAACATATGAGGCATTTCATTGAAATTCAACTGTAAGTTGTAGAAATGGCTTTATCCGTTTTATGCCTTCTGGACCTTCAATTTCTGTTTTTTTTAGATGTCTGATACAATTAATTATGTTAAACTCATATTCATATGATATGAATTCATATATACAAATATATACATATATTTTTCTGTAACTTTCACATTTTTCATAATTTAACGCTTAATTTTAATTGAGAGAGCCAAACAGAGACAAAATTGTATTTAAATGCTAGTTATGGAAAATGACGGAAGTTGTTCTTTCTTTATTAATTTTTTAGATTAAGAAGCTTTCTGATAAAGGCAATTATAGTCGAAAAGTTGAAATAAATAAACAATGTGGCAGTTAAAACAACTTCGATATGTTTGAAATAGCCTACCTAACCTAAGAACAAACAATCCTGAAAATATAGTTATGAAAATAAAGAAGAGTTACCCCAGATATCATAAATATATATATATATATATATATATATATATATATATATGTATATATATATATATGTATATATATATATATATATATATATATATATATATATATATATATATATATATATATATATATATATATATATATATATATATATATATATATATATTTATATTTATATATATATATATATATTTATATATATATATATATATTTATATATATCTATATATGTTTTCCTGTATACTATGATATATAAAGATATATACAATCGTTTCTAGAGGTGACGTCAAAAAACAAGGATAATTGTTTATGTACACTTTTTCTCAAAAGCGAAATAATGGCTTGTTATCTAAAAAAAGGACAAGTAAATAATAATAAATATATATATATATATATATATATATATATATATATATATATATATATATATAGTCATATAAAATTAACTCATGAAAAATATACAAGTTGACCATGGTCGATTTAATATATTTCATGAAGAGATCTGGTAAGATCGAAACAGGTGGAGGCAGATTTCGAGTCCGAGTGACTTGACGTTTTCTAATTCACCTTTGTATTGTGAATGCAGATTTCGCATCGCCGAATACATATAATCAGCTCACGAGAAAGTTTTTTGATAATTAATTTAAATTCTCTTGTTCACTTTATGTATTATATATATATATATATATATATATATATATATATATATATATATATATATATATATATATATATAATCATATATATTTCCTGGTACATTTTTATATATTGAGCATTACCTATATAATCAGCTGAAATATGGCCCTGGCGTTGCAAGCAAAAATATCAAATTTAGTCAGTTCTACAAAATTTTGACATCTTTAAACTTTATGAAAGAGAGTGACTGGAGGTTACATGAGCGACAAATTTTTGAACTAATAGAAGAAATAGGACATTTATAGAAGGCCCTTACTGATGATGTTTGGACGTAATACCACCAGTAATAAATATTTATGTATCAAGGGAGTTTCGAGGATGTTAACTACAGAGGGCAACAGATTTCAATCCCGAGGGATGTAAGTCCCCAGGGATTGTAAAGTTGCCCGAGGTTGTTAACATCAAATAACTCACGTGATCGATAAATAATTTTATTTCATACTAAATCAAATAAAAACACTATTTTGTTGGTTTTCAAATTCAAACGAACGTTTTTTGAGAATTAAGTAGGCATGATTACCATGGATATAGCAACTGACAAATCTATAAATATTTGTCAAATTTATTGATTCGTGAAAATGAACGAAAGCTTGAAGAGAATTTAGAATGTTGACTGGCATGTAAATTGGAAAAAGGGAACATCAACTTCATGTTTGACTACAGCCGTGAACAACTACAACTGTTCTATGGAGAATCATGCGAAAATTTGACAATTGTCGGTTCATTTTTGTAAATACATTGAAAGGATTTAAAGATTTATAACTTTCCAAGGGTGTTGAAGATTCATAACTTCCCAAGGGAGTTATAACCATGTTTATAGTTGCGCTAACTAAGGGTTTATTCGTTTATAATGCATCAGTATGAAATAAATATTTTTTCCGGTTTGATAATATTGCCAAGATGAGTTGAATGTATATTTATTCCATTTCAACCTAGATTAAGGTGGATCGATTAACATTGTCGTATGCAGATTTGATGTTACCGAATACGACGACTATTGTTTTATTTAGGGCGACTGTTTCATATATAGTTAGGTGCAGTGGCGTAGATAGGGGGGGATCAAGGGGATCAATCCCCCCATGAGCCTACAATATTTATAATAGAACTGAATAAAAGTCTTCGTATCTATGTACGTATTTAAGTTCCTTTACATGAAATTCACTAAGCACTAGCACCTCTTCTGCTATTATGTATGTGAAATTATTAAAAAAATCTCCTAGATATGTTTTTGTGACGGCTGTGCAATTGAGTATTGTATAATTTCCGTGCTTCGAACAAGCAGTCTCGAAATAATATAAGCAAATAGCATGTAGATAGTTTTTGAAAAGAATTAAGTTCCCTTCGGGAAAATTGTAAAAGTGATAAACAATTTACTGAAAGCAAAAGAAAACAGTTTTTTTTTCAAATATCTCAAAAACTAATAGAAATTTTCAACTCCCGGAACTGTAGGATAAATACCTATTTATAATTTTCTCAGAGGGGTAATCTGGCTTGCGAAAGTCACGCACCTTTGGGACACTTCAACAATAAACATTATTTAACTATATTAAATATGGAAATTAAGGAATGAAAGGTTCTTACTGGATAGGTGAATGAACAATAATCCAGCGACAACAAATTTTTATCCCTATTTTTCGCGCATTAGTTATGCAATAGTTTTTTGCTGCTTTAACAAGAACATTGCAAGTGTGTTAACTGTTAAACTATAATCTGATTTTTTTTCCTGTCATGGAGCTAGTTTAGAAAGACCCCAGAATAGATCCCCGTTAAATCCCCGATTTTTTAGTTATTTACTTAGTTGCAATATTAAACACTCTAATCATAAATTTTTTTCTGATTCTCTTATAAACAACTCATTTATTTATAAACATTTTTTAAATAATAGGAGATGAACATTTAAAACAACCATTTCCATGTAGCTTCCGATAATAAAAAACGGGCCATTAAATTCATTCAAAAAATTTCATTTTGATTTTGCAAAACTACGTAAATTGTTAATAAAAAAACTGAAAAATTAAAATTTTTTATTTTTTCAACAGGGATTCACTTTAATAGCTCCAAGAATGAAAAAATCTTAGATCTATACTTCAACAGTTATCACAATTTTCATGTTCAAGCACCCACAAAATTGTTAATTAACTATTGCATAACTAATAGAAAAATTTCTATCATCGCCAGATTATTGCTCATTCACCAATTGAGTAACTTTTCAAATTACATATGGTTGAATAATGTTTATTGTTGAAGGATCCTAAATTGGTGTGACTTGCCAAACGAAGTTACCCCTTTTCAGCCGTATTTTTAACTCTCTGAGAAAATTATGAATGTTGACTCTACAGTTCCAGAAATTGAGTTTTTCTTTTAGGAAATTTCTTCTTCTTTTTGAATCTTTCTTCAGATTTCAAAAATCTCAATTATTTTTTGACATATTGGCAAAAAATCAATCTCTTTTCAGTAGGTATATTGTTTATAACTTTCGCTTGCGAATTTTTAATTTTTTATGTAGATGTAAAACATCTACACGCTACTCCAAATCGAATAACACTTTGCTTTTATTTTTCCGAAACTGCTGAAAAAAGTTGAATAAAAAAGCACTTGTTGACTATTTTTATCAACTCCAGGGACCTACAGTTTAACACCGGTTCCGAACGGCCTATGGGCTTGAATCTAAGTCATTAGCCAACAAATAAATTTTTGAATCACTAAATTCCGGACATACACTACACTCAAGATCAAGGTGGGACTCGAACCCACAATCCTATGTTTACAAGCGATACACCTGACCGCTGGACTACCGAGGCCTCCTTGACTAGACTGAATATATTAAAAAGATTTTCGGTGTTTTTCAAGCATGATTTATACGAAGTTGATAAAGCATTATCAAAACTTACAAGTTTCATCAAAAATTTTTTTACTGCCACACCTGCTGTTCTCGTCAGTTGAGTGTGGAAGAAATATTTAAGTCGTCAAGGCAATGCTAAGTCTAAAAAATTTTTTTCTGCTCATTTTGCACTACATGAAAGATTACATGAAAGAATTTTACACAAAGTCATACCATCGCAAATAGCTATCTACGCCACTGGTTAGGTGTATTATGCAGTCTTGGATAGACCTACCACTTTCAAATTCGACCTGGAGTGGTTGAAAAGAGGGTTTTCATATACAATTTCGAATCGAGTATTTATTATAGATTCTAGGATTTTAAGAATACATGTCGGAAGAACGATGGGTCTATAACTGGATATTAGTGTAAGATCTTCTCCTGATTCAAGAAGTAAAAGAATTAAAGGTAACTTTTATTGGGTTATAATGCTACCGAGGGTAAAAGTTTGACGGAAGGTTGGTGCTTCATTAGCAAATAATTGTTAGTCTTGTGGAACGTGACACTTTTTGAGCTAATGGAGTTATTGAATTCTACAGAAGTAAGAGTAGATAGCATAGGAGATGAGAGTGAGTTCAGTTTATCGCGTACACAGGAACTCTTGATGGAAATGTATTTTTTCTAAACTCAATAGTGAGTGAATTTCCAAGCCACTGTTTTCTCTGATACTAATATGAAATTATTGAAAATATGGATTTTCTGATTTTTTTATCGGTAATTGTGCAACATCAGTAGATGTTTTCTCTTCTATGCATTTTCCAAGAGATGGTTGTTTCAAGTATTTTTCTGTTTAGAACTATGAACGGTATATATTTCACCAGGGAATCCCAATATTTCTGAGATAAGGCTGTGTGTATTTTTTTGCTGAAAATTTAATTCTAGCAAGGAACTCAGGAAGATTAGAACCTGTTAATATATGTTTCTAGTTCTTCAGTTATGAATACCGGAATACTGGAGGAATGGTATACGTACCTACTGCGGTTCACTAAAGTGGCGATTATTACCAAATGTTCACTACTACCAACGTCTGGAATTACACCCCAAGAGCAGCAGCTAGCTACGAATGATGAACATTTTATTAATCTATATATATATATATATATATATATATATATATATATATATATATATATATATATATATATATGAAAAACTTGGTTCACGGAATGAACCGCGTGAAAGATTTGAAATCTGAGATTTTTCAATCTTTCACGGGGTTCATTCCGTGAACCAAGTTTTTCAAATACTACCAACCGCGTAAATCTTTCTGAAAATATATATATAATATATATACATATATATATATATATATATATATATATATATATATATATATATATATATATATATATATATATATATAAATATAGCTATATATATATATATATATACATACATAATATAAACATACACCGTCCAAGGTATATGGAGGCATTTCGATGTTTCGTGAACTCGTATAACCAGCTCCGCTAGGAGGTTTGCTTGATTAGTTTCAAATGAATATCCTAGTACTTGATTTTATTGCCACGAACGTATTTCGATAACACGAAGAATTTTGTTCTCTATATAAATATAGATATATATTTATATATATATATATATATATATATATATATATATATATATATATATATATATATATATATATATATATTTATATATATGACACGTAATTAGCAACTAAAGTCAGCGGCAGCCGTATTTACCCCAAAATATAGGAAAATATAAAAAGAAGTTGTGTCATGGGACACCAGGTAGAAACGAAGGTCCTTCGGATCAACATTATAATATAATTATCAATATGATGATATTATCGTATTGAAGATTAACAACTTATACGATATTCAACGTGTTTATTTACGAGTAAAATGAATTTATGTCGTGGCAGAAGGAGAAAGATAAAGAAAGAATGATGCATGCGCGTTGCACTTATATGTATTTTTATTACGGTTTCAGTCTCACATTTTCACAGTTTGGTGGCGCAGTAAATTCCCTATCTCCTTCAAGCCTGACGTAAGGAACTTGGTTCCATTTTTGTATTGAAAATATACAATGTATACAATGAAATGATTTAGCTAGAAGAAAAATTATACCTGACTTTTTCATGTGCTAATTTATCGTAAGTATGGAGTATTTTGATTCGAATACTCATTGTATCTGAACTTCAATGAATATTTCAGCCAATAACTTGAGTAAATTTAAGGAAAATATTAAAATATTAGTACCTGCTAATCCGGCTGATATATTTTTTTGAAATATTGGAGTATAACTGAATCAGATAAATATTTCATTTCTTCATCCGTTTGCATTCTGATAAGGCCTTAACTGTCAAGCCCTTTTTTATGCCCGAATATTGAATTCAGTTGCAATATATTCCAGTAATCAGATCGACGCATTTTGAATGTGTGAATAGGAGCTCAATAGTACAATTGAAACTTCTGAATATCATTCTGAAATAATCATTCAATCGTATATCAATTACCACTGGATATTTCTAAAGATCTATCTCAATGCCTGTCATGTTCATCTCATAATTTTGAAACAAAAGCTGAGTGTATCGAAATTCCTACTCTCTAGCAAGAATATTCCTATCACGTATCGGATGATTCAAATTAGGGTTAATAGGCTCTGTATTCACGCCGTCGTTACGAGGGTATTCCGAAAATATTTCAGCCTCAACATGGAGCATTTCTCTCATTATATATTTTATGTGTGAATAAGCCATTACAATCCGTTAATTTTGCGTAGTTACCGCGTATTGATATGTAAATATACCCTTGACGACGTTGTGTAACTGTTTCGGTGTTTCGCCTAGTGTCAAAATGTCAATGTTTTCATATTGACGATTTTTTGATGTCTTTCAAAAAAAAATTAGCAATCAAATTTAGTGAAGTTTCACTGGTGGCGCAACACCAAATCGATTATATCACGTCGTCAAGGGTATATTTACTTATCAATACGCAGTAGTTATGCAAAATTCACGGATTCTATTAGCTTAGTCATACATGAGTTATATAATCGATTATATAACTCATGTCAAAATAGGCCAATTAAATCCATCATTTTGCGTAGTTACTGCGTATTGATAAGTGAATATAGCCTTGACGACGTGATATAATCGTTTTGGTGTTTCGCCTCGTGTTAAAATGTGAATTTTTTCATATCGACGAATTTTGACGTTTGTCAAAAAATATTATAATCAAGTTTGGTGAAGCTTCGTTTAGTTTTTGAATATGCAACGCGTTAGTTATAGTTCTGGCGGTGTTGTTTATTCGTTATATAATCGTAACGAATACCACTCGAGCAATCGAAAATAATCGTTATACTGACCTCGTGCGCTCTCGTGGATGTTTCGCAAAATACGTCTCGTGACTCGAAAGTATTATCGATTATTTTCAATGCACTTGTGATATTATAACTGATTGTATAACTCATGTGTTATATTAGGCCAAGCTACAGAGATTTTTTCATGTAAAAAGTGTTAGAAGAAAACCAGCTGCGCCATTGTTTGTAAAATTGTTCCATATGATATAGTGATATGTTTTTCACTAGACTTTATTATTTATAACTTTGTTATTGACAATTTTATGCATTTTTTTTAGTTTTTTGCTTATAAAAATGAAACTATCAGAGTAAACGTGATGGTGTTAATAGACTAATTGTAGAAAATGATAAGACGAACGAAATGAGAAGTCGGACGACTCGATCAGGCCCTTAGTTTGAGAGGAAATCGGAAAAAACCGGCCAAAATGCAGTTTTTTCAAAAATTCTTAACTCGCTTATTTTTTGAGTTGCAGCATAGATCCTTCGGCCAGTATTAGCTATTAATATAAACTTCATTTGTGCGAAGATCAGAAACTGTCCGATGCATAGTTTTTGATCTGTGGCCATTTGATTATGTTACTATGCAATTTTCCAGCAGACCTGAATGCGACAGGTATGGTCCGATATCAATTTAATAAAAAGATTTTGAAAGTAGAATTCTCGTAGTTCAAAACGTTCATCTTGGTTTTTCATAAAAACGCTGTGAAATATGTTTAAAATAAAGCTGAACATGACAAAAAACGGCCGAGCGCGTGAGAGTAGTCGAAGAGTGGGAGTTTACAATTATTATCTGACGACGTTTAGAAATTACTTGTCATGTTCAAAATGCCGACGCTTTCGAATGTCATACTTCTCCTTGCCTGCTGCTCTACCCCCACTCGTCAACTACTCTCACGCACTCGGCCGTTTTTCGTCATGTTCAGCTTTATTTTTATCATATTTCTCAGCGTTTTTATGAAAAACCAAGACGAACGTTTTGAGCTATGAGAATTCTACTTTCAAAATCTTTTTAGTATATTGAAATCGGACCATACCTGTCGCATTCAGGTCTGCTGGAAAATTGCATAGTAACATAATCAAATGGGCACAGATAAAAAACTATGCATCGGACAGTTCCTGATCTTCGAACAAATGAAGTTTATATCAATAACTAATACTGGCCGGAGGATCTACGGTACAACTCAAAAAATAACCGAGTTAAAAATTTTTGAAAAAAATGCATTATGGACGGTTTTCTCTTAAGCTAAGGCTCTGGTCGAGTCGTCCTACTTCTCATTTTCTTTGTCTTTTCATTTTCTACAATTAGTCTATTGACACCATCACGATTACTTTGATGGTTTCATTTTTATAAGCAAAAAACTGCGATTTTTTTCATTAAATTGTTAATAACAAAGTTATAAATAATAAAGTCGAGTGAAAAACATATCACTATATCATATGGAACTATTTTACAAACAATGGCGCAGCTGGTTCTCTTCTAACACTTTTTACACAAAATGCTCCCTACAAATCTCTGTAGCTTGGCCTATATAGAATCATAGAATCCGTGAATTTTGCATAGGTACTGCATATCGATAAGTGAATATAACCTTGACGACGTGATATAATCGGTTTGGTGTTTGTGCCCTTCTTGAAATGTGTTCCTCTTGTCTATTTAGGTACCTGAAATAATTATTTTCCACCCGTAAAATCAAATCTATAATTATGTATTCATTTTTTAACTCAATCTGCCCGATGATGGTCTAGTGAACGAAATTGCAATCGCAGTGTTACATTTTACAAAGTATTTTTGTGATAATAAAAGTAGTATATTCAAGTTTTGTTTCTTGTTCATCAAAAAAAAAATTAATATTTTTTATTCGTTATATAATCGTAACGAATACCACCTCGATTGAACGAAAATAATCATTATACTGACCTCGTCAATCGACGTATTTTCTTAAAACATCACTCTGACTGCGCTCTCGTGATGTTTCGCATTATACGTCTCGTGATTCGGAAGTATAATCAGTTATTTCTGATGCTCTTGTGATATTATAACTGATTATTTTCGATGCTCTTGTGATATTATAACTGATTATATGATTGAATGCAATTTTCAGACAACAAACCTATTTAAATTTCCTAATACACGTTCAAGGGTAATATGTGTATTTTGATGTAGAACTAGATGAAATCGAGAATCAAGTAAATATTTGTTTACTGTATTCATTTATACAACTACATATATATTATTAAGCATGAATTCAAATCAGAACATTGCTCGAAACGTATTATTTTTTGTGTTTGTTAACAAGTGGCTAGCTGAAACAAATATGCGTCAAGAAGATAAACATAATAATAAAATCATGAAAAACATACATGCATGGTCAATTTCATACATTACATAAAGTGAACAAGGAAAATTCTTTGATAATTTAAAAAATTATCAAACAATTTTCCAAGGGAGCTGGTTATACGTATTCCGCAACGCAAAATCTGCATTCACAATCGAACGGAGAATTATAGAAATTGTCAATTCACCCCGACTCTGAATCTGCATATAGCTGTTTCGATTTTATTAGATCTCATCAGTGCAGCTTGTTTCACTCGGAGTGAATTAACACATTTCTAATTGTTCCCCAATACAAATCGTGGTCAGTAACACTATCTGGATAACAACCCAGAGCGCCCTCCCACCAAAGATATTGGGAACCAACAATTCACCGCTTAGATCGAAAATGCAGAAATTCGTCGCGTAAACACGTACCTCC
>JARQZK010004503.1:122500-127110 GCA_030704885.1 Cynegetis impunctata | reverse complement strand
CCATAAATTGTCATGTGGTAATTGTGAAAAATGTACAAGAATCATAGAACATAAGCAATGATTTAAAATAATAAAAGAGATTCTAATACTGTTCCGATTATTTATGGGATGAGAGAATAGTAGTAGTTTGTAGTTTTCTCAAGGAATTACACCACTATTCCAGTCTTTATTGTTATCGTTTATCTTACTAAAATCTATTTAAAGTGTAATAACAGGATTTTTTGTTCTTTCCTATTTGATTAAGCATTTGGTGGGGAAACACTGCGTCATATAATTCAATTTAAGTAATCGTTAAAATCAAACATTTATTCTTCTGATTATTTTTTTCGTATAATTTTCAACCAATCAGAACAATCAATTTAGTTAAGTTACCTTGTATAATTTCGATAATACCTGATCATATATAGAGTTGCTCTACCAATCGAAAACTAACAGGACCGTCGAATATTGACGTTTATCAATAACTGTTCAGAAATGGGCCGATTCGGCGATTTTTACTTAATATACTCAACAAATTATCGTATCAAATACAATGCGTACTTCAAAATGAATACGGTTATACATCTCAAACTTCCTGCATAATTACCAATCGTGTCAGTTTGACAGAATAATCCTCCCGCTTCGCGGTCGGATTATCTAAACTGTCAAACTGACACTCTTTGTAATTATGCAACAAGTTATCGATGTATAACCTGATTATTTTGAAGTACTTTTAGGATTACTACTGATAATATTGTTATTGATTTTAATCAAGAAACTTCCTCATCAATACAAAAATGTGTTATGTTCATAGAGCAATGGAAACAAAGCAATTCTTTCCACATATTTCGTTAGAAAATGATTTACGATAAAACGCCAACACATAACTTATGAATGTATGGTCGTTCAATATCTCGAGGTTTCTGTTGTTTCATCAATATACGTGGATATACAGGAAACTCCAACATAGCTGAACTCAGCAGTTCGCATTTCCATGATAGATGAATTTCCCGTAGCCCATATAGCAATTAGTCCGCGTGTCGGATCCATTTTTCAAGTTCGCGGCCGATTTTGCTTCGGAGGAAGTCGAGGAACAACAGGAAATGACGCGGCACGAAACGGCCAAAACAATAAAAATCAAATATAGCCCACCCCAGCATTTCCTCATCGGATGACTCACAAATTTCATGGGCCAGGCTCAGGCTCGCGAAACTTTCCTCTAGCAGAAAACTTTATTTTACTGTCGTTTTACGATGTGATTTCAGTTCATCTTCACGATTACCGCACTGTAAATACGATCATAACAATTTTCATGAATTTTTGCGATGGCATTCGAGCGACTTCTCTCCTACCTTCAACTCCGTATTATCAGAATACTCGAGTTTGAGAAGGACTATTTTTAAATCTAGCGACAGAATACTTTTAATTAAAATTTTTGCTGTAATCTCGATTTGGTCATAAAACCAAGTAATCTTAACTTGATATATCTACTCTCCTGAGCTCTGTGTATGTGTGTGTATGTGTGTGTGTGTGTGTGTGTGTGTGTGTGTGTGTGTGTGTGTGTGTGTGTGTGTGTGTGTGTGTGTGTGTGTGTGTGTGTGTGTGTGTGTGTGTGTGTGTGTGTGTGTGTGCTATCGGTAGTATCAATATGAATAATGATTGTATGGAATGGCAAAGGCGCCAGAGTATTCTTTCTACGAAACTAATTTTTCAGTAATTTCATTTCATGTATTTGCAACACACTCAATAATAGTTTTCCGCACTCCTCTATATAATCTTCAACTACCTATGGGAAATCTGAAACTCTTCCTTGGGCGTAATATACTTAAAAAAGAGTTCACATTTTGAGGAAACGAAACAGTCACATTACCACATGATATTATTTCAAATTCAAGACGTTTTTCGCGATGACGGCATTGTATTGTGTGAGGAACTTAGAAGAGATTTACTCCACCTTTCTTGTTGATAAGCCGACAGTTCAACTGACGATCTAGCCCTTCAAAATATTCAACTCTTCTAAACAACATTAGTTTTAGGTCGAAGATGATGAAATGAAACCTGAAAGCTGAAGTATTGTCCATCACGGTAACAAACAAAATGTTTCGTTTCTAAGTTCATAATAACAGAATTCGAGTAATGTTCTAAATATTTAGGCAACACATTGAAAACTGCTGTAGAAAAAAAAGTACAACTGAAATTTCAAGGACACAAATCAATTCAAAAACAACACATAGTCTACCAAATGCCGGGCAGAATAATTCAATGAGATGGACGTTAACACAAAAAAATAATTGTTATCATAGAACTATATTTTCATCTCAAGGGACCTACAGTTTAACGCCGGTTCCGATGGGCTTGAAACTAAGTCATTACCCTACAGATATATAAAATTTGAACCACAAAATTTCATGGAACATACGCAACACCCAAGAGCAAGGTGATAAGTTTCACATTGGTAGAACTTTCAGAAGCTTTCAGATCAGAATTTCAGAACAAAAACGTAGCTCTGTTAATCAAAAGCCTGTTTCAGATTATGCAAACCATTTTTTCCAAGAAATTCACACATTCAATTTTGACTTTAAAATATTAAATGCTGAAAGTAAGGGAATTAAACTTAATTTTCTAGAATAATTACAGATGAATAAAAACAAACATTCAGGTCTTCTATTGAATAGCCAAATTGATCATACTACAAGCCCCCTTCTGAATCTTTTCAAAATTACCGAACTACCTGACTAGAATAGGTTGTTTCTATTTTACTAATTATTTGTAACCATCCCTCTATTTACCCTTTCTACATAATTTGTCATCTATTCATTTCTTGTATTCCATATAACGGAGAAATATATCCAGTTGACATTTGGCATCTGAAGAAGGTGAAGTTCCACCGAAACGAGCGTCATGCGTATATTATTTAATGAATGTGTAAATTGTTTTTATAAACCATTGTTTTAATAAAATTACATGATTCACAATTCATTGAATGATTGTTAACAAATATAGTGTTAATGCAGAAATAGTTTATAATACGAAGAGCAAGATATCAATGGTGAATCTTTCATATAAAATAATTAAAAATTCAACTCACATTGGCAATACAAATCGGAGATTATGTACCAAATGTCTTCGAAAAATTTGAGCGGAATCATCTTAATGATATTCTTTCATTTAAAATCATTGAGAACGATAAATCATGGCTAAATGAGAGACATTGCGCATTCTCAGAATAAAATCTGATAGTTGCAATTAATTTTATATTGCTACTTACACACAGGAACTTCAGCAATTAAAAAATCTAAACTGTTCTGTCCAATTTATGATCCATTATATCGAATTAATTCACTTGTTGAATTTCTTCATTACTGGACTGTGTTTGATTTACAAGATTACTAGATGAACATTTTACTAGAAGTACGACTCTAGGAAATGAACTCACAAATTGAAAATTCATAAATGCTTTAAGTAAGCATTGACTAGATTGAGCTTTAGTATTTTTGATATGGTATTTTATATTGGATTTATTTATTAGAACTGTTCGTTCAAGAGTTTGGTACTATTATTCTGTAAATCTTTTACTGCTTTGACGCTTTATTTGATGGTTTTATCACTACCAGTTTTCACTTGTAACTGTTGACGATGCCAACTCGAATGAAGAACCGCTTTTGTCACCAAAGTTCAAGAATTTTGATAAAAAATTACCAGTTTGAACAATTGAAAAATATTTGGTAATTATTAATTTAACAAAAAATACAAATATTGAAAACTATGCACCTCATACATTAGAAATAATTTTCCAGTAAGAGCTTAAATAGGTGAATGAAAAAAAATGTTTTGATATCAAAATTTTTAATTCCACTAAAAATATCTAACAATAATAAATAAAAAATAAATATTCACATAATATAAATAATAACAGTTCCTATAAAATTCAATAACTTAGAAACAGAAGATGGCTATAGTATAAAATAGTTCTTCTTCATTTTAGGAGACTTGAAACATATAGAATAACATAGAACATCAATATGCATCCCCATTTCGACCACGATCATCGGTTGACAAACGATAAACTTTAACGCTGGGCTACCGAGGCCTCTATTATTGTATTTCATCATATTATTAGTAAGCAATATCTCTGAGATGATTGCCTGAAGCCATACAAATTATGTAAAATTGAAATAGTTAATATTACAATGTGTATTGGCGGAAAGAAAGGAGATAATGTATGGAATATTCAAAAATTAAAAGAAGATTAAAATTAATGATGTGATCTGAAACTTCCTTCGAATATGAAAAATATTTTCAGAAAAGATATCGAAGCAATCAAAATATAGGTTCTTTCATTTTCTAAAATTCAAAAAAATGTTCAATTTAAGATGTTTAAATCTTTAAAAATATAAAAACATGAAAATTGGGTCAAATGTTGTTTCATAATGTTACTCAGAGCATGTACTTGTTATGTCTGAATCTATGAAATTTTATGACAGTTTATATTCCTCTGGATATATAATGCCCACAAAAATATATTAAATTTCTACATAAAAATTACATAGCTTTGAACCTTCTAACTGAATTTGGAGTGGCCGTAGAGATGCGCAATGCCGTGGAGGTGCACAAATCCTCAAAAACGACGA
>JARQZK010004503.1:0-117500 GCA_030704885.1 Cynegetis impunctata | reverse complement strand
TACTGTGACCTTGGCAGGAAAGACCGTGATACGCACGCTGCGATGTGAAAAAAAATAAATAAATGAAAAGATTTTTTACAGTATGCCATTTAAATTTTCGGAAAGTTCATATAAAGTATGATTCAGGAAAATTTATCCCATACTTATGGCGAAGTCCAAAAGTGGTGCCATACTGTAAGAAATTGTTCAAATATTGCATGAAATTATACAATTATTTAATTACATTGTACGTATATCACCCTCTCTATAGGTATGGCATTATAAGAATTATGTTCCTAATCATAAAAACTACTAGACCAAATTTCAAGGTGAAAGAAATAGTTTTTCGAATTTTAAAATCTTGTGACGTGGTGATTTTTGCACAAGATTAATAAAAAACAATTGTTTTAAAAAAATCAGCCTGTAAGAAATTAATTTTGAAAGAATTTTAAAAAAACATCTTTAAAAAAGCATGGCGGGCCTAAACACCCAGTATCGCATTTAGCGAGCGTCGGATTTTTTGTTGTTGAAACACCGATCAATTGAAGAAATTTTGTGAAAGAAATTGTTTGACACAATTAATTATTCTGCAATTACGACCCGCGCACCACTGGTAAGAACATCATTTTCCTTCAATTTATTATGTATATGTACCCCCCAAAAGCGCCATACTGTAAGAAATGACTTCACAAATCCTTCCAGTATCTCTCGGTCTAAAATACGCATGATGCACGTTTCAGTGACACTTCACCTTCTTCAGAAACTTGCGTCATGAGTGTTTTATCTAATAAACGTGTATTTTTTTTTTATTAATCATTGTTTTAATATAATATATGATTCACGTCTGATACTTTTTCTACAAAAATTAGTAAACAAATGTATATATCTATTCTACTAGTAATTTCAAGAAAAAATTTCAAATAACACTCAAAAGTTGCTAACATATTTGATGATTTTCATCAATCTTAGTGGCACTGTTGCCAATATTAACTAATAAAAAAATAGCATCAGAGATTTTCACCCGATCGAATGCCTTCATCAAGTTTGCAATACACCTTTCTTGGAATATTCTTCAATATACACAATCATGCATATTTAATGAAAAGGAAACAGTTTAAGTAATTATCTAAAATCAATCATAGAATAGTTGATGGAATCCGTCGTTACTACGTGATAATTTAACATGATTAACAAAACTAAATTTGATTTTACTACGTTTATTATCACAAAATATTTCGAAAAATATAACACTGCAGTGTTATATTTTTCAAAATATTTTGTGATAATAAACGTAGTAAAATCAAATTTAGTTTTGTTAATCATAAAATCAATCAATTGGAAAAATTCTGCAAAAATTATTAGAATTATATTTTTGATCTGATTTTCTGAGTATATAAGTTTCATTTATGAATTTATTGCACTCCAATAGTACTCTTCCTGTCAATTCTCTATTCTATGTAAGACAAGCGATTTGATTAACTGACAGGATTAACATAACTTCCGAATAGTAGTAATAAACTATAGAGTAAATTAAGTACGGAAGCAAACCATCGTAATGGTCCATAGAAATTTCCATTTCAGAACTGTTAGTTAAACTTGTTAATAAGTAAAATCAACAGTCAACTTCGGTAAACACTTCACCCTTTCATATTCGGCTTCGTTCGAGGGTACTCGACAAAGTAATTGCCTGTTATCTAAAGGTATATTTATAATCGGAATACGAAAATAATCTATGATCTATTTTGTTCATAACACCACTTATCAATAAAAAAGTATCTCGGAGATGAAAACTTATCCTGTAACAGTATATATGGTCTTATATTTATTCTATTTATTGCAGTTGAAACCTTGTGAACGCGATTATTGTAGAAATACAATACCAATCATTTTGGGAAAACTCGATTTTCATTTGATATTATAAAATGGATCAACTACAAAATTCGGCACCTACGAGATAACTCAATTATATATTTTAAAAATATTTTTATGCTTAAAATATATCAAAATGACAAAATATAGTTATATTTTTATATCTCTTTATCTATCAAACTATTTGAGTGTTTATTTATTCTCAATTCAATGGGATGGAACAAATAATTAACTAAACAAATAGAATGAATATTTTTTCTGGCATATATTTTGTTTCAAATTTTTTAATAGCAACTACTCAGATTATTGAATTCTGAAATTTTTCAGACATATTTCTACCGCAAGTTCAATTTTTGTTTCTGAAAAAACGTTTTATTATCCTTATAAACTATGGTGTAGCTAATAGACAGTCTGTTATGTGATTTTTTTCAATTAAAATAAATGTTCAGTGGAAAACTGTATAATTTATCAAAATTTGTCATTGTTACTTTCATATATAAGTAACAGCTGATAAAATATATGTATTTGAGAATATTCACAAAAATATCAAACGTTAAGTTGTTTGGAAATGATATCAACATATTATATATAATAGTCGTTTCTTAATTGATTCTATGAAAACTGAAAAGTTTGCAATATGAGATGTCATTTCGAATTCTCCGAATTCTCCGAATAATAATCTCTGAACAATATTATATATATATATATATATATATATATATATATATATATATAATATATATATATATATATATATACTATATATATATATATATATATATATATATATATATATATATATATATATATATATATATATATATATATATATATATATATATTTATATAAGTATATATATATTTATATATACATATATATATTATATATATATATATATATATATATATATTATATATATATATATATATATATATATGTAATGTATATAATATATATATATAATATTTATATATATATATATATATATATATATATATATATTATATATATATATATATATATTATATAAGTAATATATATATATACATATATACATATATATATATATATATATATATATATATATATATATATATATATATATATATATATATATATAATATTATAATATATAATATATTATATATATATATATATAATATATATATATTAATATATATATATATATATTATATATATATACATATATATAATATATATATTATATTATATTTATATATATATATATATATATATATATATTATATATATTAATATATATATATATATATATTATATATATATATATATATATATATATATATATATATATATATATATATAAATATATATACATATATATATATATATGTATATATATATTTATATATATTTAACTTCGATGTGTTAGCTTTAATTTAAGTACGAGTTTTGCGGCTCTAATTCTGCTGTCTTCATTATACCGTGTTCTTGACGTAGTACGGAAATGCAAAATAAGTGTATCTCGCAAGATCCCTGATAATCAAGTTAAAATCTTAACGAAGACAAATAAAATTTTGTCGAAACGTCGAACAAAGAACAATGGTTATAAAAATTCCAAACACACAGAGCAAAAAACCGGGAATTTAAATTCAAATCATAATATAGTCCGTGAAAATATTCGAATGACTAGTATATATATATATATAGGCATCCCGGGTGTAAATGATTCAATGGCCACTCCTGTAACATTAAGAAGGATTTATAGATTTCATTCAAATTTTGGTGAGTTATATTTCAGTAAATTTTCAATTCTTCCACATATTCCCAGACCAGCTTCTAGTTCAACCGAAAATGATACACAAAATAGAAATTCAAATGAAACACCCTGCATTTGTTCACATATTTCAAATATCTGGCTTCATATAAATGCAGTTTACCTACTACCAAATGCCAAATCTGAAGGCACATTCAATTCATTCAGAATCAAATGTTAAATCTCAGATCTATGAGATGTCAAATGAAGTAAAGATTATGGACCTAAAAGGACACCTAAATGATTATTTCTCCTAATTTACATTGAAACTTATAACCGATTGAACTTCTAAAACACAGTTTTTAATTGAAATTCATTTTTTACAATTGAAATTAATATGAGCTGCCCTGTATTTTAAATATTCATTTCAAGAAAATGATATATATTATCTGTACTTCAGATGACATCATAACGATCTGAGATAAAAAATTTTCTAGATAAATTGAATATAACTAATTGATTGGGCCGATGAAACTCCATTATAATATTGTAAATAAAAGTGTGGGGTCTCCTATATAAGTTAATATATATTATTAACTTATATAGGAGACCCAACACTTAAAATTTCTTTTTTGTCAAATCGTAATTTAAAAAAACCATTTAAAACTCAAAATACCATTGAAAAACATATTAAAAATTCAAAAGATAAAACTACACAACAAAATAAATCAGAGATCTATAAGCTAACTTGTGGTTCATGTCCTAAAGTATATGTTGGCCAAACTGGCAGGAACTTTGGAGTTCGAACATAAAAGAAGTTACGACAAGGAAAAATTAGAATCTACTTATGCATCACATCTCCTAGAATAAAATCATATTTTTAATAGTGCATTTGAAATATTACATGTAGAAAAAAAAGGCTATAAACTCAATAGAGCTCTTGAAATTAATAGTATGAAAAAATCCAATAATTTATTAAATGACCAATTAGATATGAATAGTTCACCGTTGTTAAATCTTTCCTAGATGTAATATTGAATATTTATGCCTATTGTGTTTTCCCAAGTCATTATCAGTTTGTACTTTCTACCTGCTAAGTAATTACGTTTAGGTTTTCCTCATTGTTATTGTATATTCCCTTCTTTCATCTTTCAATATTCTCGTTGTAAAAGTTAGTATGTTTTATACATCTGAAGAAGCCACTATGCATTGGCGAAACAATTGCCATGTTAACAAAATATAGTGAAGATCTAAAAATTTGAAGTTTTATTCACAATAATATATATATATATATATATATATATATATATATATATATATATATATATATATATATATATATATATATAATCTTCTAAAACACGCGAAAAACAATCCAGTTGATAACCCTAAAATTTGATAATTTTGTTGCCAGACTTTCTCGCTACCCTATATCCTATATATCAGGGGCGGCTAGTCAAAGGAGGCTAAGGAGGCTAAGCCTCCTCAAAAATATTCCGTGTATCACTAATATATATATTATATTGAATAGTCAGCATTCAGCATATTCATATTAATCAAAATCATATTATTTTATGCACCTACCTTCCTTTCAACCTACATTATATAATATAATTTATTAATTAAGATAGAAGGTATTTACATTTACTGCATTTCATTCATTTCAAGATTTGTGGCAACGCTGCGGAAAGCTTAGAAAGGTATATTCTCAACGTTCATTATGCCTGCCACAGAAAAGCAAACGATGGTGCAAATACTCGGATGAATTAGATGAATACTTTATTGCAATAGTAAAGCAAAACACATGTAAATGGCAACACGGCTAGGAAACCCAGTCTCATATAATGTCGACCAATCACAACTATGGAATTTCGCGTAACATCGAGTCAATTTCGTTGGAAATCGTAATGTGTCGTAATTCGCTAATGGCCGCCAGAAAGAGTTCGCGTATTGTGTTAAAATGAGTTTCATTACTGAATTAAATTTCAAAAATTTCAATGGTGACTTAGTGGAATATTTGTTATCCCATGACATTAGTGCTCTAAGTTATGAGGATAAAGTTTTGATAAAAACAGTGAGACCTAACCCTGATTTGAAGAATTTGGTGCAGCGAAACAGAAAACAAAACCGCGGTTTCAATACAAAGAATTACGAGAGGCATCCTTGCCTAACCGGATCACAGGTAAAAAATAAATTATTTTGTTGGCAGTGTTTACTTTTTACTAGTGAAAATGTCTCTGTTTGGGGCCGCTTAGGATTTGACGATTTAAAAAATTTATCACATTATTAATGTTATTGATACAGCACGTGTTCAAGAGTTAGAAAAATACAACGAAAAAGTTAAGGAAAACAGAGAAATATTGGAGAAACTGGTAGACATTATATTATTTTTATGTCGCCAAGATATAGCGATTAGGGGACAAGATGAAACAGACGAATCTAGCAATAAGGGAAATTTTAAGGAACTCCTTGATCTATTTTGCAAATATGACGAAAAGCTGTATAATTTCATTAACAACGCTACAGTTTTCTCCGGAACCTCAAAAACAACTCAAAACGAAATTATAAACTCTGCTTCCTATGTTTTGGAAACTTTTATCGAAAATGAACTTAAAAATGTTAATTTTTTTCCTGGCAAATAGATGAGACAACTGACATTAGCTGTAAATCGCAGTTGTCGATAATATGCAGGTTCGTAAAAGATGGAACATTATTTGAGAGATTTTTAGGTTTTCATGATGTCAGTTCTGGAAGGTCTGCCACAGATTTATTCGATTTTTTAAATGAGAAATTCTCGAAGTTTAATTTTCAATCTAAACTTATAGCACAAACCTATGACGGCGCAGCGGTTATGGCTGGCCATTTAAACGGTCTACAAACAAAAATTAAATCTGTTGCTCCTCAAGCTATTTTTACACATTGTTATGCACATAACCTGAATTTGGTTTTAAGTAACGCTTGTAGTTCTATTAGGCAAGTTAGAATTTTTTTTTCAAATTTATCTGCATTTTCAACATTTTTTTCAAAATCAACAATGCGCACAAAATTTCTAGATGCAATAGTAGGTAAAAGAATTCCAAGTAACGCACCAACTAGGTGGAATTTTACTTCAAGAGCAATCTTTGCTATACACAATAATAAGGATAAAATTTTAGAGGCTCTTCATTCTATAGTTGAAAGTGAGGAATTTTTCACCGATAAAGTAACTTTAAATACCGCACGCGGATTAATATCTTACTTACAAGATAAGGAATTTATATATTTTTTAAACATCTTCAGATTAATTTTTGAACAAACAGAAATAGTTTTTCAAATCTTACAGCACAAGTTTTCAGATGTGATTTACTCACGAAATCGGCTCAAGTTTCTTTTGGAGAAAATTTCAGAATTTCGTGCAAAAGTTTATTTCAAAAAACTATTTTCTGTATTTCAAACGACTGATGATACGACTCAATTTTGCCCAAAACGAAAGAAATTCAGTTTCGCAGATATGGAGCTTCACTATAAGCAAATATTTTATGAAATTTTGGATACTATTAGGGGTCAAATAGAAATAAGGTTCTCTGATTCGAAAGAACTGCATTTCTTCGAATTACTCAATAAAAATTTGTTTACCGGATTTTCGGCTAATTTTCCAGATAACCTTCTGGAAAATTTATGTCAAAAATACACTTTTTTTGATAAGGTGGCCCTAAAGAGTGAACTGTGTGTTGTTTATAATGACAACGAAATTTTGGGGCAAAATGAAAATCATGTCATGACTATTAAATACCTTTTTGATAATGATTTGAATCGAGATTTACCCCAAGTTTATAAACTCTTATGTCTAATTGTTTCTATCCCGGTGACATCGGCTTCCGTAGAGCGCTCGTTTTCCACTCTTAAGAGAATTAAAACTTATTTACGAAATTCAATGAGCCAGGATCGTTTGAAAAATATTAGTTCGTTGTCTATTGAAAAGGAATTGGTAAAACTTTTGGCGAAAGACAAAAAATTTTATGAGGATATTATAGATCATTTTGCTAACGTTAAAGATCGCAGAATCCCGCTAATCTTCAAAAATATATAACTTTTTATTTGCTGTCCCACACATATTTTGCACATTTTATTTTTAACAGGTTTTGTTTGTGGTACTAGATACTTTATTACTTAGTATTATACCCAATAATTCGTTGTTCCTTGTAAAAATCTTAAAAGAATTTATTTTTTGTTTGATTTTATGTAAACATTATTTTTTATTTAAGGCTTCTGCCTTGGCATTGGCATCTATGCAGGAATTATAAAAAATAGATGTCTATGCCAAATAATTTATTTAAATTTTTGATTCTAAATTATAAGGCGGTTGACCTTGAAATCCTGAAAATTTTCGCCTATGGTGTATTTTTTACACCTCTTGTAGCCTACTCAAACCAAAACCTCACGAGCCGCCACTGCTATATATATATATATATATATATAAATATATATATATATATATATATATATATATATATAATATATATATATATATATATATATATATATATATATATATGTATATATATATATATATATATATATATATATATATATATATATATATATATATATATATATATATATATATATATATATATATATATATTTATATATATATATATATATATATATATATATGTATATATATATATATAGATATATATATATATATAATATATATATATATATATATATATATATATATATATATATATATATATATATATATATATAGGGTAGCGATAAAGTCTGGCAACAAAGTTATCAAATTTTAGGGTTATCAACGAGATTGTATTTCGCGTTTTTCAGAGGATCTGTCGATGATAAGTGACTTCAGCATTCAGTGTACCGCAACCATCTTGAATTTTTTAAAATAGCAACGTAGCTCGAGTGATATATCGCACAAAGGTTATTTCTTCCTCTTTTCAAAAATAGGTACTTAATAAGCTCCACATTACTAACAACATATTCTATAACATTGCAATTCTGTTGTATTTTATACTACTGCTGGTACGCCACTGGTAGACGGTTAATGTGAAACAAAACAGTAGCAAACAATGAAAAATATGTTGAAAATACCTTAAAATGTCAAAGTTCATTTAGTCTTTTTATTTCATAACAACAGTGTTTAAATCATATATTTCGATAAAAAACAACCAAGAATTAGCTGAGAATGATTTTGATCGAAGCTTAGAATTTTGTGAAACAGTTCTAAGGAAAATTGGTGATCGAAACAATTTCCAAGATTTGCTTGTATTAAGTGATTAAGTTACATTCTGTCTAAACGGCACTGTTAGTCGACATAATTGCCGTTACTGGTCAGATTCTAATCCGCAATGGATGGATGAGATGCATACACAATACCCACAAAAAGTTAATGTGTGGGCTGGTTTGGTGAAAAACCATATCATTGGTCCTTTTTTTTTTCGACGGCGCTCTTATTGGTGAAAAATATTTTGATCTTCTACTTCATCAAAGTAAGTTATCTATTTTCAAATATGTATACGTATATTTCCAACAGAATGGTGCACCTTCACACTTTCATAGAAATGTAAGGCATTTTTTGGATATCACTTTCCCTCAGACAAGAATTGGTCGAAGAGGTCAAGTGGCCAGCAAGATATCCCGACTTGAGTTTACTTGATTTTTTCTTATTAGGTACCTAAAGGACCACGTGTATATTAACAGACCAACAAACATGAACGATATAAAAGCTCGCATACGTCTTGAACTGCAAGGAGTTTCTCCACAAATGATCAACAATTGTATTTTAAGCTTCCAAGATATTGCATTATTGCCAAGAAACAGCTGTTCAATAATTTGAGCACCTGTTATAAGGAAAGTGTTAATTATTTGTTATTATTCTAATAAATTTTTTTTGTAATATAATATGTGTTCAAATTTATTTTTATTTTTATTTTAATTTTCGATACTTATTTCTTCTATTTTTCTCAGTAGTGGTACTTTTTCAGTATTTTTGAAAAGAAGAAGAAATTATCTTTTCTGCGATAATCACTCGACCTACGTTGCTATTTTTAAAAATTCATCATGGCGGCGGTACACTGAATGGTTACGTCACCTAACTTTCACGGGTCCTCAGCAGAATACAATCCCGTTGATGACCCTACAATATGATAATTATATCTTTAATCGTTTCATGGAAAATAGCTTGTTGCTAGATAGATATATATATATAATAATAGATATATATATATATATATATATAATAATCTATATATATATATATATATATAGATTATTCACAAGGTTACACGAAACTTGCAATAATTTCCACAGATCAGTCATTCTCTATTGTTGAATGATTCTTTGGAGCAACATAATAGTGTATCACAAAGGAGTTGTACTTGAAAAATATTAAGACTCACAAACAGTTTACACTAACAAACTCATTTTAAATTTTTGTATAAGAATTTGAAATAGCCGTTATTATTTGTTATGAATGAAATTCATATTGGAAGTATACTAACCTTGTATTATAGTCACATCTGCTATATATGACTGATTCGCATATTAAATGAATATCAATTTCACTTAGCTGTTAATTCTAATTGAGGGTCGAATGAAGATTTTGTTGAAAAAAACTAGAAGATTTACTTGTATATCTGATTTTGTTGTTTTAAAATAACATGCCCTAGGTTCTTTTTCACTCTGATTGTTTCTAAATTCAAACACAAGAGCACTATTTCAGGATAGGTCATATGTCACTAAACTAAATTTCATTCTGGACTAATCAAGGGAACATATAACGATTAATTCCAATACGAGAAGAGCTTCTAAACTAAAGCATATAACTATTGTTCATCAGTTATTTCCGCGGGTCGTTGCCCTTCCAACAGCTACTTGATCACGTCAATATGTATGAATTCTTTTTTATCGTAATAATTCTCTCTGCACTCAATATTCGATGTAGTCAGACAGTGAATATAAATTGGATAATATTTTTTTTCCAATTACTGCACATCGAATCGATTGTTTTAACTCATTGAGTGGTCGTTTCATTTGATGCTAGCACCAAAGCAAATTGAAGAATCGAATTCAATTTTAGTTCCAGAAATCTTTTACGAGGAAGGACTGTTTCTCCATTGAAAAATAATAAGAATAATTTTATTCGACCTTTGGCTGAAAGAAGCATTCAATCGCCATAAGAATATAAATATATATATACATCTACACATCATACATATATTTGTGAATATACATATATATTTTCAACTTTAGTATACAAAAATTTAAACCACATATTTACAACTGTGTTACAATAAAATTCTTTAAATGTTTAAATGCATGTAAATAGAAGAAATTTCTGCTCTTGATGTTTTCAATGCAAGTTATATCAATGATGGCAATTTAATATAAGCGGTTACACACACTATATGGGACTCTTTTCATAAAATGCATTCTTATGCTTATGAAAAAGTAATGTCCTAAGATAAATTCTAGATTTGTTTATGGGTGATTACTACTCCTAAGGGTTTCAAAATATATCGCTACTATATCTATCGAGCAGTATACCTAAACGAGTCTCACTCACCAATATTTTCAATCAAATGCTAACCTTTAAACAACTCTAAAATTAGGCATGAACAAGAATTCAAATTAAGTGTCAGTACGATGAAATCTCAATTAATTTTGAATCGCTACGAAAATTGCCCCTCTTTCTAGCCTATTCCGAAAAATATAGGAATTACATCGTTATTTTCATTGTCCTTAACAAGATAATAGTATGAAATTATAGGTAGGTGAGTATGCGTTAGAAGAATAAAGTTGTTCGTAACCAAATCAACAGAATAGCGACTAACCAAATTATAATTAAAAGAGTGGACATTTATCATTTTCAAAGTAGGGTTTTTGGTCGCGATGATTGTAAAGAACAATGACAAGGAGCAGTAAAAGCTAGTTTGAAAATTTGGCCGTTGAAATTTCCGATACAGCTAAAATACAATTTTTACCTGAAATACGAAAATATTAGAGAGGACGTAATTTTCGTTTGCTTGGCACAAAAATCATACTTTGTCGAATCCTCTACCCCTTGGAGCCAATTTGCTGAAGGTTGTCGCATTATTTTATTTCCTAATATCATCTGAAATTACGTACCAAATTTAATTTCTCGGCCAGAATCAGCAGAAATTATTGAAGTAGGTACTCCAAACCTCAAAAATCACGAAAACAACTAGAAATCCTTAAATGAAAACGTTTACGGTTAGAGAAAGTTGTTTATACCACCAAAAGGCAAGAATCAATCCTCTAACTCTATTTGAGTACAAAATTGGAGTACAAGAATCCTCCAGAGATTGTTTTCTGTTCAGATTCCATGCATTCTCTAAAGAGCCCAATTTGGGATATGTTGTCCATAATTAATTTCCACGTCCTTCACCGCCAGTTTGAAATTAAGTAGTTTTATTCTGCATCTAGATCTATCTTATATACTAAATTTCAGCTCATTTGGTCTAATACTGCAGAAACCGAAATGTAACCAAAAAAAAAAAAAATATATATATATATATATATATATATATATATATATATATATATATATATATATATATATATATATATATATATATATATATATATATATACATATATATATATATATATATATATATATATATATATATATATATATATATATATATATATATATATATATATATATATATTATATATATATATAATATATATATATACATATATATATATATATATATATATATATATATATATATATATATATATAAATATATATATATAGGGTGTCCTCATGGCCATGGGTCACTATTGCTATCTCGGTAATTATAAGAACTACAAGGTTTGTCAAATTGGACAAAATGTCCAGTTTTTGGAGGACATTGAAAATCTAGTTTCATATTTGAAAAATAAAAATTCTCTCTCGAGCTATGGGGGTTTTTCGAAAAATTGCTCCGAATTATTTGATCGAATATCTCAAAAAGTATAATTTTTACAAAAAATTAGTAAGAAGGAAAATTTATGCATTTTAGACGTTCGTCAATTTGGTATTTTTTAAGGAAATTTGGTTCGTCTAGTTTTCGAGATATTACCATCAAGTTACTTTTTTTAAATACGGACCTGTATTTTTCATTCCATTTCTCGAAAACACTTTTTTTTCTGATTCTAACGATGTATCACTTGTTCATATTTGTTTGCGTTTTAATGATAAAAAGCCAAAATTTAAGTTGTACTTATTGAGTTTTAAAAAAAATGAGAACATCAGAGGTGGCTTAGACTACCAATAAAACAATTGCCTATTTTGATAACATAAACAGACTGTTGCAGCGTGTAATGAAAGAAACTGTTTATTAAATTTCAAAACATTCAAACTTTTAACCATTTAATTAAATTCAAGTTACTTATGTAATAAAACTCGAAACTTCCTTATTTTTTAAAATTAATTTTGCCAAAATTCAAAGTGGATGATACATACCTAATGCATTTCTTCATCTTTCCCATTCTCTGCCGTTACAGTTGTTCTCCATTCTGAAGGATCATTAAATGATCCGTGTTGTAGCAAATTTCGCTCTAGTCTTGTAAAAATTATTCCATTCGGTAAGCGCCTTTCGGGGTACGAATTTTGATACATTTGAAGAGCTCTTTCAGCACCTCGAAACGCTTATGCATAACAAAAAAATAAATCAAATTTTTCACCTTTGGAAAACGCTACCACGTTGGTTTAAACTTACTTTGACACGACATGTATTATGGATCATAGGCTTTTATAAGTAATTATTTTTCGTTGCTCTATGATTAAACCTATGATGAAATAAAAAAAGTGCCAAAAAACTTAAATACTAGTATTTTACCATTTAAATACAAATGAATATGGACATGTGATACATCTTCGAAATCAGACAAAAAAGTGTTTTTAAAATTTGGAATGAAAAATGCAGGTCCGTATTCAAAAAAAAAAGTTGAATGTGATATCTCGAAAACTAGACAAACCAAATTTCCTTAAAAAATACCAGCTTGAAGAACGTTTAAAATGCAGAGATCTTATTTCCTACTATTTTTTTGTAAAAATTATACTTTCTGAGATATTCGATCAAATAGTTTTGAGCAATTTTTCGAAAGACCCCCGTAGCTCGAGAAATAAATTTTTTGAAAAAATCTGAAATCGGAATGTCAATTTCCTCCAAAAACTGCACATTTTATCTAATTTGACCAACCTTGTAGTTATTATAGTTACCGAGATAGCAATAGTGGCCCATGGCAATTAGGACAATCTGTATTTATATATATATATATATATATATATATATATATATATATATATATATATATATATATATATATATATATATATATATATATATATATATATATATATATATATATATATTATATATATATATATATATATATATATATATATATATATATATATATATATATATATATATATATATATATATATATATATATATATATATATATATAAATAATTTTTCCAAACGCCGTAATTTTTTGTACATATTTCGTGTTTTTTTTGTTCTTTTGAAAATTTGTGCATCCAAAGCTTCTGCAGATTCAGTTAGAGGGTTGAAATTTGGTACGTTATTTTTCTTTTTGAATAAAATAAATTAATAATAATATGTAATTTTTTTTGCGATTTGGTATTGAAGTGTAGTTCAGCAGTACGCGATTCTTTTAGCTATAATTTTTTTCAATACTATGAATTTTTTTCTAAATTTCAATTCGGTATGAATTTGAAACGTGGTTTTTCGAAACATAATTAAATCCGTTTGAACCGCATTCCGACACGATGCACTTCGCGCGAAATATACGACCTTAGTGACTGAGCTCTACTGTTCACGCGGGAGATTTTTTTTCCCATATTACGAAGTATAATACTAATTTTTTGCATAAGTGTATTTTAATTATAGAATTGCTGTATTCTTCGTTCGAATGCAAGTTGTTCGGAATTTGTGTGGGATCTCTGTATCAGCTCGAATGCCGCATTTTGTCATTAACTTCAGGGACTACAACTCCACGACCCCTTTTCATCAATTGATATGTCTTCATTGCCAAACAGTGTTCACATAGGAAACATAAGTCTTAGATCATTGTTATTGCAAACAGTGTTATGTTAACATTCCTTATTGCCTCTATAAAATCAAAATTGTTTTCACTTATATGTCGAGCCCAATAATTATATAACTGCTAACTACTCCATAATACGCCAACGTCAACAAGGCATACAGAGCCATTCAAATCATCAACTGAAACGATGCTATTATACGAACAGTTTAATCATTCCATGACTCATGTCATGACGATAAGGCGTTAAAACATGTCGTCGGAAACTGACCGCTGCAGAACAATTTAAGATAATTAAATTAAATATCTTTCAGTTTTCCTGAAAGGACTATTACCCTAAACTAAGTAGTGAGAAATTGACAGAGTGAATAAATATAAAAAAATTATTGTCCTTCCTGAAAAATTTAATTTTTAGATCAAAAAGTGTGTTATATTTGTCTGAAACATCAACAGATAGAATATTCAGAAAAATAAATGAGACATATTTTTCGCAACTCCTGTCCCAAAAGCCAACGTTTGGGAGATCTTTATCGTGCTTTATAATACTCTTGACTAGTCTAGACACTTGGAAAATTAAACCTGGACCAAGAATATGTAACGTAAAACAGAGTTGTCAATTGTATTCATATATGCGTACGTGTTCAGCCATCGTGGCGAGCCATAATACTCACAACCTCTCATATTCATTTAATAACTTTGAAACATAGTTAATTCATTGTTATTTCATTAATAAAGAATGAATTGTGAAAGTGATTCTGTAAAAAATGTTGATGAAGTCAGGTTAGTTCCAGTGTCTGTAAATTTTAGTAAGATATTCAAATATTGAGATAAGGATCTAATATCAATATAATTTTGAAGATCACGTATGAATTTCAAATGGAGAATTGTTTTACAAATATTCTCATAATGATAACCAGGGCTTGAATTAAAGAAAATAAATTTTTTGAAATTTTTAATTTTTATTCTCACAAACTAGTAGCGACTTCAAAATCAACTATTCTGATAAGAATGTTGTTACAAATTCTTTGAAATAAATTCGATTTGATCAACAATGATTCAATAAAATCTACAAAAATATACAGTACAGGAAGTTTTTTCGAGGCACTTATAGAAAATTGAATCGCTAATGTGTTCTACCTTAGTTTATATACAAAACAAAAAAACTTCGTTTCAACCTGGTATATATATATATATATATATATATATATATATATATATATATATATATATATATATATATATATATATATATATATATTATATATATATATATATATAATATATATATATATATATATATATATATATATATATATATATAAATATATAAATATATATATATATATATATATATATATATATATATATATATATATATATATATATTGAAAATGAAAATTCACTTGAGCTAAACAGATGCAGCGTGTATGATAAAGATAATAAATACGTTGAATTCATTTGAAAAATTGATGATTAACCAAATCAATCCTCCAACAGAGCTAGTTTCATGAGATCTGTAGACATGACATTCCCATTCCGCGTTGAATGTGGTTATATAAGTTCGAGATAAATCGATAGACGGGACACTACTGATGAGCTCGTTGTACGCGAAATAGACGTCTAGTGTTGCCATCATATGTGGTGCCGGCGTTTAATGTACTAACATTCTACCTTGAAAGATGAATGGGAATTTCATGTCATCAAATCCCATGAAACCAGTCTTGATAGAGGTTCCATTATGATTTGGTTAATGTTAATGAATTTTTCGAAAGAACCTTCGATCATTATTCATTATCTCTCTCTCTCTCTTGATATATATATATATATATATATATATATATATATATATATATATATATATATATATATATATATATATATATATATATATATATATATATATATATATATATATATATATATATATATATATATATATATATATTTTTTATATATATATATATATATATATATATATATATATATATATATATATATCTATTTATATATATATATATATATATATATATATATATATATATATATATATATATATATATATATATATATATATTGAGAGAGAGATAATAACAGAAATAGGGAGAGAATTGATTTTTCATAAGATCTGAACAAAGCTCAATCGATAAGTAATTGTAAGTTTGGTCTCTTCGCCTTTGTATTGACTATGTATAAATATGAACAAGAACTTCTTATGGTAAATTATCGAGTGCCTCTCATTCCTTTATACTCTGGAAAGACTTCATTCAAAGTTCAAAATTTGCGTTAATGATGAAAATTGCAATTCTTCGTATTTCGAAACTGAACCTGTCAACTGAAGTTTTTTTCACCTCACAGCTTCATTTCAACAAATGTTTTTATTGATTATTATGCGTACATGATAATGAGGATGAAATCGAGAATCCAGAATATGTTATATCAAAATGTAAATATTGAAATATGTAGGTATGACAAAAATTAGTGCTCCTCATAAAAAATTCGAGCAGAATAAATGAAAGTTTCTATGTTGTGTTTTATAATTTTTTGATAATTACGAAATTATATATTGTATTCCTCCGATATACTTCGTTGACAACATGATTATTTATTTTATTTGGAATGTATAAGTACATGAGATTTTCCACAGTTGACAAAGTTACGGTCGTATAATTCTTTTCTAATATACAACAAAATATCCATTACCCTAATTTCATGGTATATTGGCCATATAAGATCTTCACTGATTTTCCATAATAAAAAAGGCTTTCAATATAATGAAATTTTCATTATTGGTGATAAGAGGTCAATGTAGATATAATATACACGCACACTACGTACTGAAAAATTCAGACGACATTTAGTTGCTAGAAATGAGTTTTAACATAGTGCATAGAACAATATGTCCAAATTTCTAATAGATCTACTTTTTAGCAGATTTTCACTTTGAAAACCTGTTTAATAAAATGAGTGCGATTAGTAAAGTTGGACCTAGGAACAAAATAGTTTTTCGTTTCATGATTTTTTGCACCAAACACTCAATATATATATATATATATATATATATGTATATATATATATATATATATATATATATATATATATATATATATATATATATATATATATGTGTAAGTTTGGAGTTTCGTCCAACCTAACGATGCGCTCAGTGCAGTCGTCTGAGCGGATATCAGGGTTGCGAGGTTTCTCAAAGATTTATCAAGGCATCATATCCAGATACCTTGACTACTGTTCATTTTCAATTGTATAAATTGACACTGTCAAAAATTGTATATTTGTTGAAAACACACATATTTATATGTGTATTATTGTATTTGTTTTTTGATTCAGATAATGTTATAATGTATTGTATATGTTTAATGTATGTAAATATGTGTATTAATAAACTTTTCAGTTATTGCTAGCATAAACAGACGTACTTAAATTCATCATAAGTCTTGATAGCAGACTTATATATATATATATATATATATATATATATATATATATATATATATATATATATATATATATATATATCTATATTTATCTGTATTTATTTTTATATTATATATATTTTTATATTTTTTATATATATATATATATATATATATATATATATCTATATATGTATATATATATATATATATATATATATATATATATATACCTATATATTATAATGAATAACACAAAACTTGAATTTACTACGTTAATATAACATTGCGATTGCAATTTCGGTCACTAGACCATCATCGGGCAGATTGGTGTCTAGTGACCGAAATTACAATCGCAGTGTTATATTGTTCAAAGTATTTTTGTGATAATAAACGCAGTGAATTCAAGTTTTTTTCATCATGTTAAATCATCACGTAGTAACGACGGATTCCATATATTTATATTTATAAATGTTCATATATATTTATGTATGTGCTTATGTATTTTTAGCGATGTTTACACGATAAAGGGCGCAATGGGGTTGAAAGGCTGTAAATAGGTAGTTTCGTATAATATCTTGGATGGGATTGGTTTCAGTTTGAATTGGTTGGAGTGTTGACCCCCCTGAGGGAAAAATAATTTTGTTCACACGACAAAAGTCGCAATTTTGTAGCAATAGGGTTAAAAATTTGTATCTAGATTTGTATAATATCTTGAATGGGATTCGTTTTGGTTAGAATTGGTGGGGGTTACCCCCGGGGCAGGAAATAAATCTTGTCTACACCATAAAGGGCGCAATTTTGTAGCAATGGTGTTGAAAATGTGTAAGTACGTAGTTTCGTGTGATATCTTGGATGCGATTGGTTTTGGTACGAATTAGTTGAGTGGTTGCTACCCCGGGAAAAAAATGAATCTGGTTCACACAATAGAGGGCGCAATTAATTTTTTTGACTTTGAAAAAAAAACAATCAATGAATAGATTTTTCAAACTGGATACGTTATGAAAACTTGCTTTTCCAAAGCAGCTCACTGCGATTATTTTCAAATATCTTCGTAATAGCGGTCATTTCAAGCTGCTGTTAATTCAATGAGCACTATCTATTCAATTTTTACTGAATATATATAAATAAAACTGATTTCATTAATTCAGTTTACAAGAACTATATATTGAAATAACCAAAGGAGAAGAAATAAATAGGTATACCAATATGTAGGGGTTCATCAAGAATTTAGATATTTCGATGTGAATGGAATAATGTTGTAATTCAATAACCTGACATATATCTAGAGCTATGAAGAACTTATGTAACAACGAATAAATGAATAGGCGCAGTGAAGATCTGCACTGCTGAATGAACTGAGGCATGAAGAAATATTCAAATAATATGAACAGTATGAAACTGAGTATATTTACTTTATTGATCAGTTTAATTTTGGATATGGACATTCGTAGAATGTGAAGTACCGATAACTATTACTGAATTTGCATTCACAAATAATTGAATAATTCAGAATTCAAATAACTTGTTGCATTCAAACATAAAAAATTATTCATTATTCACTGACTTTAAAACTTTATTCAAGAACAAAATTTACGTTGCCGATATGTTCTAACTGATAATGAATTTGAACAAAAAAATTCAGAAGAAGAATTTTACATTTCTTCGTACTATAACGGCGAATAGTAGAAACATAGAAATTATTTTAAATCTAGAAAATTAGACAGCTGCTGATGAGATCTAATTATACCTTATTAGTTCAGTAAACTCGATAAGAAGTTATCTGCCGAACCTCTAATTATTTCCTACATAAATCACGGCTTTAAGAGAGCTCCATCCCCCTGGAACCCGCATTAGAAAAGTTTAATTTTTCATAATCATTTTGAATATTTATATATGCCAGAATATTTTAAATACCAGACCATTTTTTATATTAGCCGAATAATAATGAATAATGATATTTTGAAATATAAGTAGGTTAACTTCTCGGAATAGTCCATTGAATTCTATAAGTGCCAAAATAATTCTCATTTTCTTCAAGGATTTTATAGATGCCAGGATCATGGCTTTTATAACAATTAAACCCACATATTTTGAACAAGATTCATTAGGTAGTGAACATTTTCTTTAGTTATATCAATGAAGTTATAACCATTCGAATATGAGCATTATTTCAAAAGTGCTAAGAAAGTTATGTATTTTTATCAGCGCTAGCTACAACTTCACTAAAAACAGATGTCAATGTTCAATTCTACCCTACTGTATTGCATAATATACACTATGAAACTACAAAGCAAAATATATTCTTCTTTACTCAACTTCTAGTTTCTATATATATATATATATATATATATATATATATATATATATATATATATATTTTTTTTTTTTTTTTTTTTTCGATTGATTGGGCCGATACTAGGTGTAAATTGATAAACATATTAAAACAATGGTTAAAAATAACAATTTACACATTTATTATAAAAAATAACGCATGACGCACGTTTCGGTGGAACTTCACCTTCTTCAGATGCTAATGGCAAACTAACTTTGATTCTCTGTTATATCGAAAACAAGAAATGACAAATTATGTAGAAGGGATAAATACAAAGATGGTTACAAATAATTATTATTAGAAAAGGAAAAACCCAATTCTGAACTGCTAGTCAGGTAGTTCGGTAATTTTGAAAAGATTAAGAAGGGGGCTTGAAGTATGATCGATTTGGCTATTCAATAGGAGACCGGAATGCTTGTATTTATTTATCTGTAATGATTCTAAAATATTATGTTTAATTCCCTTACTTTCAGTATTTAATATTTTAAAATTGAAATTGACTGTTCAGAATTGGGTTTTTCCTTTTCTAATAATTATTTGCAACCATTTTTGTATTTACCCCTTCCACATAATTTGTCATTTCTTGTTTTCGATATAACAGAGAATCATAGTAAGTTTGCCATTAGCATCTGAAGAAGGTGAAGTTCCACCGAAACGTGCGTCATGCGTTATTTTTCATAATAAATGTGTTAATTGTGTAAAATTTTTAACCATTGTTTTAATATATATATATATATATATATATATATATATATATATATATATATATATATATATATATATATTATTATATATATATATATATATATATATATATATATATATATATATATATATATATTATATATATATATATATATATATATATATATATATATATATATATATATATATATATATATATATATATATATATATATATATATATATATATATATATATATATATATTTATTCGAATTGTTGTTGCCTGTGAACTATTTCTAATCTCTTGATTATTATTAGCAATAAAAGGCTTGTTGAATCTCAAAAAACTCATAAATAATAAAGTCGAGTGAAAAACATATCACTATATCATGTGGAACTACTTTACAAACAATGGCGGAGCTGGTTTTCTTCTAATACTTTTTACATGAAAAAATCTCTGTAGCTTGGCCTAGAAGTAAAAGAACTCTCGTTTTCCATATTTCAATTAATATCTCATTTAAGATACAAAATAGTCATAGAGTATTGTGTGAACTAATTTTATAATAATCAAATCTTTCTAACAATTATCTAAGGTTAAATTAGGTAATTTTTTCTTATTGATTGGAAGATAAATCCTGAAAACTTGTACAAGTGTATTACCAAATTTGTACATAGATTATGATATTAGTTGTACATTCCCACATTTTCATCGCAATAGCAATGTTCATTTCAGCTCAGTCGTTTAATTAGGCTCGTAATTCATAGATTAATTATGATAATCGTCAATTTTGGAAACAAAACAATTCCTTAGCGCTGCTTGCTGAGAACATAATTTTTCATTTGGATCCGACAACGGAATTCAATTCAATATATCTTAAACTGAATCAGCCAACTTTACCCAAGTCCAAAGAAGCGTTAGTAATGTTTTCGAGGAATATTAACAACGTTTTCCGGCTCCCTTCTGGGAAAATCCAGGTGAAATTTGCTTGGAAAATGATACGCGTGCGTGATAAATCACACTCACTGCGAGAATATATTACAATCTCCTCGTGAATCTGTACAACCGTCTCCCGCTATATCGAAGAAGTAATCTAATACTTTCTTTTGGCTTCGCTCTTTTTTTCTCGGTTGTCAATTACTATACTAGGGCAGCCTTATAATATAAAATTAATAGATTTTGATCCCATTTCATGGAGATCGATATGGAACATAAGGTTCCATGTTTAACGTAACTTCTGATGCAAAATTACGTATATCACATCAATAAGTGAACAAGAAAAATTATTCAATAATTCGAAAATTATCAAACAATCTTCCAATATCTTGTTCACATAAAGTGAACAAGAATTTTCTTTGTTCACTTTATGTGATATACGAAATTGACGATGGCCAACTAGTATATTTTTCATGAATAGAATAGAATAGAATATATTTCCCTTTAAAAGGTATAAGGTAAGTCAACATGAAAATTAAAGAATAAATTAATACATTAATGTGTAAAAGACTGACATAAGACATTTAGACAAACTTGGCAACTGCGCAAAAGAGTATTGCTTCAAAGTTCACAATTTAAAAATTCATCGGTGTTATAGAATGCCCCTGCAAACAGCATTTTCTTCAAATTCTTCTGGAAAGACTTTTCCGGCATATTTTTGAAAGAGTCTGAGAGTTTATTATAAAACTTTATGCCTAGGTACATGAAGCTGCTTTGTGTGGCCCTCAGTCTGCACTGTGTTAAACACAAATCTTCACAACCGCGTGTGTTGTACCGGTGGGCATCATTTTGTTTTCTTAAATTGTTTTTTTGACGATGGACCCATGAGAGGGAAGAAAGTATAAAGCACGGTAAGTATTCCATATTTTTTGAAATAATCTCTGCAGCTGGTCCTCTGGGAGATTTCAGCTATTGCCCTAATGCATTTTTTTGTTTGTTTCAGAAGCACTTCATCAGCATGGCAGGATGCTCCCCACAAAATTATACCATAGGTGGCAATAGTGTAGAAATGTGCATGGTAGTGCTTCTTTTTCTCCTATGGTCTGTTTAATTCTGCGTACTGTGAATATAGCCGAGGATAGCCTTTTACAGATTTTAACGACGTGATGTCTCCACGAAAGAGAGCTGTCTAATAATAAACCCAGTAATGGGATGCATTCTACCTCACAGGGCTTAGTTGAAAGGACTAAGTTTTGCGTTTTTCCCTTATTCATAATCATGTCATTGGCTTGAAACCACTCCTGTGCTTCTTTCGACGTTCTCTCTGACAACTCAAGAAGGTTTCCTCTGTTGCTAGCTTTGTTTAGAAGAGTGGTGTCGTCGGCAAAAATGATGACATCTTGTGCAGTTAAGTTTTCAGCTAGGTCGTTAATGAATAAAATGAAGATAATTGGCCCCAATATGGAGCTTTGGGGTACTCCCAGGTTTATTCGCATTTCTTTTGATTTTTGATGTTTCCACTCAACAATTTGGTACCGATCTTCTAGATATGAAGAAAGAAGTTTGTGCACGGGTCCCCTAATCCCGTAGATTTTCAGCTTTCTTAGGAACTTTTGGTGACTTATACTGTCAAAGGCTTTTGTCAGATCTATACAGGTAAGTTGGACATCATATTTTTGATTTAGTGCTTCGCAAACCTGTTACATTAACTTGGTCATTGCTGTTATTGTCGAACGGCCATTGCTAAATCCGTGTTGGCCATTATTCAAAATGTTTTTAGCTGTCATATAATTAACTATTCTTTCTTTTATAATTCTATCGAAAAACTTTGAAAGAACTAGAAGAATGGAAATAGAGCGAAAATTTCCGCAGTCATTTGGGTCACCTTTTTTGAAGACAGGTACAACACGCGCAGTCTTTAGTTTGCTGGGAAAGGTTGCTTCATCAAAACTCTTATTAATAACATAGCATAGTGGCTCTATGATATAATCTGCTATCCTTTTAATCAGTTTTGTCGAGAGGCTATAGATATCACGTGAAGTTGAGTTTTTCATGGAGTTTTTGGCATCAACAACTTCTTTCTGCGTAGCTGGATACAGGAACATCGACTCATGCGGGGAGAAGTTGACTTTGATGTTGTTAGTATCTGATGGATTATTTTTTCGTAGCAAATTTTCAACAAATGTTGTGAAGTACTCATTGAAGTCATCTGCTGTTAAGTTGGATGTGTCATTTTTATCAACTGTTTTCTTCGTCGTGTTATTTATCACCGTCCAAATGGCCTTGCTCCTGTTTTCTGCTTGCTCGATTATGTTGGAGTTTATTTCTTTTGTTCTATTGATTATGTACGTTTTTAATTTTTTCTTTAGTTTTCTTGTAGAGATCGCTTGACACTTCATCCTTTCTGACTAGCCAAATTGTATGAGCGGCCGTTCTTGCATTTCCAGCTTTTGCAGAACGTCGTTATTTTTCCATAGGTTTTTTTGTTTATTTGCATTTGTGTTTATTTTTCTCAGGGGAAAGCAGTTGTGGAAGCCACCTAACAGGATGTCATGGAATGAATTGAAAGATTTTATCTACAACCGAGCGTAAATTATGTTTTTACACACCCATATTAGTGCGGTAACTATTACTTTAACGCACTAGTGCGATAAAAATCAGTTTAACGCACTAGTGCGGTAAAAATCATTTTAACGCACTAGTGCGGTAAAAAATTATTCAACTAGCCGTGAAATCTCCATATTTTCGACTGACATTTTGACTGACAACTTCAAAGTGGCGTTGCTTTTTTTATCGCTATGGCATCCTAATTTTCATAACAATAAAAAAAGTTAAAACATGGCTGGTGACCAAGTTGGGAAATTTTAGACTATAATTAATTTGTATTTAATCAAAACGAACGGTTGTAGATAAAATACTATACATAACTCACGTGGTAAAGGTTTTCAGCACACTTAAGTAAATGAAAAGACTCGCCTGCGGCTCGTTTTCCAAACTTCACTTAGCGTGTGCTAAAAACCTAGTTACCACACTTATTATGTAATATACTATTTCAGCATCACCATCCTGGATTTGGATCCAGTCTACATTAAGTAAGTATTCTATGTATAAAGAGATATTGGTTTCGTTTATAGAACGTACATGTGTGAAATTATTTTTAGGGGGAGTACTATAGCAAGAAAAGCTAAGAAGCTGAGCGAGATGGTCGGAGACATGATAGTTAGCTGTTTGGGCTTGCCAATTTTCGATATTAGTGAAGATATTGTCTATACAAGTTGACGAGGTGTTTGTGATGCGTGAAGGTTCAGAGAAGACTGCACGTAAGTTGAAGGATTCCATTAACTCATCTATTTTGCGTTTTTCAGTGCCATTTAGCAAAAAGTTCACATTGAAGTCTCCTGATATAATGATGTTGCAGGTATACTTGTTGATTATATTTGTTAGCGCTGCTTCCAGCTGATCAAGAAATCGGTTAAAATTACCACTTGGGGATCGGTATATGCATATGAAAATAATGTCCCATTCAGTTGCGTGTATTGCTGTCATTTCAGCTATTTTTCTAGGGAAAACTCTGCCATGAAGTACAAGGGTGTGTACTTCACCGATGTTTTTGTTAATATCGCACAGCCGCCGTGGGTGAGAACCGAACGCGCGAAGGAACTGGCCACGTTGTATTCCGAAATTCTTACTCTCGATATTTGTTCACTATTTAACCAGTGTTCCGTCAAACACACTATGTCGCATTATATAGGTAATGTTTTTTAATTTAACTTGTATGAGCTGGATTTTATTTGACAAGCATTGTATGTTAATGTTTAATAAAGTTTTTTTTTTACTTTTGTTTGTTGTTAGAATTGGTTTATCTTTCTGCACGAAAAGAACGAAACCGTTTTATCATAACACCGCTTGGCCAATTTTCAGGCTTATTTAGCTCATCCAACATTGATAGATCCGCACCAACTTTGAAGGAGATGCTGTTAGTGTTCTCACGCACTGGAAGAGCTTCTACCGAGAAGTCTTTCCCCGGATACTTTTGCTTTAAATAGGTTAAGATGCTGGTATTTTTTACGTTTTTGTCTACTCGCCCGATGTAAAGCCAAGCCCGTCGTACCCCACTAGCAAAGTCTACATTCGGTGTTCCGATGCCGGTTATTTCGGATTTTTTATTTTCTTTTTGTGATGTCTGCGCCGAAGACTTAAATGACACTTCTGGTTTCGCTTTGTCCTTTGTAGCACTTTTTTGCGGTGAATTTTGGGAAACTTGCGTTTACGTTAGGTTTTGAGATGCTTTCGTCACAGTGGCAACGTCGCATTTCAAACCGGTAGAATGTTTATTGTTTTTATTGTTATTTAACGGATTCATAATTTTTCCTTTGTCACTTACCGCTTGTTCAAGTCCTTTGATTATTTTGTTGGCACAATTCAGTTCCGTTTGAGCAATTTTAAGATCATTTTTCAATGTTAACACTTCGATAGCACCTCTGAGGTTATCATGGTCATAACTGATAATTTCAGCAGTTGAATCTTCAAAATCGTCATTTTCAACAAATGAACGAAGCTCACTAGTCACTGTTACACCAACTGGAATTTTTCTAGCAATAATAATCTCAATTAAAAACTCTTTCTTCAGTTTACTGAGTTCATTAGCGTGGTCTATTGTAGAAGCCATGTTGCCAGGAATTGGTTGTTGAAAAATGAAAAAACACTCAATCAAAAAAAAATGAGATCATCCATCACGAATGAATGAAATTTATAATTTCAAGTTATGAAGTGAATATTAATGTGCTATTCGGAAAAAATGGCAGATGTTTGTTACATAAAACAAAATAATTGATATCCTTGGTTATAATAGAGATTCGAATATTCAAGTGCTGAATATAATCTAAATAGATATATTTCCCTTTGTTTTTAAATGTTTTTGTCTATAGTAGTTCATTTCATTTCATTATTTTCTACATATTTTAGAGCTTGTGATATCTACAAATGATAGAAATATTCTGATTCTCGAGGTGAGTACTGAAGGTACATTCAACATGTTCATAATTCAGCTTGAATAATAAATATATATTCTGTTAATACATATTTGTAGTATTTATTCCACCTCACATCACATCATTTAATTTCAATAAGCTGGTGCTTGTAAATTTTTTATTTGATCAGAACTTGTAGATGTTTTTTGAAAAAATACAGTTCCGCTCGCGAAAATTGTAAATGTTATAAACAATTTACAGAAGGGGTAAAAAAAAGGGTTTAGTTTTCTGCGAATAACTCAATATTTTCAATATCTACAAAAATATTCGAAAAGAGCAGGAAATTTTATATCATAAAGTTTCACTTCCCGGAACTGTAGGATCAATATTTATTATTTTCTCAGAGGGGTTATTACGAACGAAAACGGATAATCTGGCTTCTTGTACAAGTCAAGCCCATTTTGGACCCTTTGAAAATAAATATTTTTTAACCATATTGAATACGAAAATGTATGTTCGAAAAACTTGAAGCACTTACTCGATAAGTAAGGTAGGTGGATGAACAATAAATCGGTGAAAAAAATTTTCATCACGACTTTTCAATTTGTTATGCAAGTGTTGATCATTAATTTTTTTGGGCTGGAACATGAGAATTGTAAGTAACTGTTCAACTATTAGTCTGAAATTTTTTTTGGAATTATTTTTGAAACGCTTCAGAATAGATCCACGTTGAACAAATTCCAAAATTTCAATTTGTCAGTTTTTACTAACAATATACGTAGTTGCAAAATAAAGAACAATCTTTTGATAATTTCAAATAACCGTTCTTCATTATCGGAAGCTGCAAGAAAATGGTTTTTTCAAATGTTTGTCTCATATGATATAAAAAATTGTTATAAACAAATGCGTTGTTCATAGAAGAATTGAAAAAAAAATTTAGGATTAATTAATTTTTTTTATTTTGCAACAGCCTAAATTATTGATAAGACATTGAAAAATAAAATTTAACAAATTTTAACGGAAATCTATTCAGAAGCTTTTCAAAACTTTCTCCGAGAAAGAAAAAAATCTCAGATTTACAGTTCAACAGTTATCACACTTGCAATATTCTTGTTCAAGCAGCAAAAATTTTTTAATTAACAATTGATTGAAGAATCGTGATCAAAATTTTTTGCTACCAAATTATTTTTCTTTTAACTGTCCAGTTAGTGCCTGAATTTTTTAATTTTATAAGTTTTGCATTTAATATGGTTAAATAATATTTATTGTCGGAGTGTCCTAAATGGCCGTGCTATGCGCAAGCCAGATTAGCCGTTTTCGGCCGTATTTTTACCCCTCTGAGAAAATTATAATAATTGATCCTACAATTTCGGAAATTGAAACTTTCTTTTGGGAAATTTTCTCTTCGTTTGGAATATTTCTTAAGATAACAAAAATCCCAATTAGTTTTTGAGGTATTTGCAATGAACCAACCCCTATTTTTTTCTTTCAGTAAATTGTTTATAACTTTCACAATTTTCGCGAGCGCAACATTATTTAAAAGAAAACAACATTCTATTCCGAATAGAATGATATCTTGCTCATGTTTTCAGGAGACTACTGAGAAAGTTGTAAAAAAATTATTTTTTGACTAGATTATTAGATCACATAATAGTATTTTCCATTGCTAGTCTGGAAATGGGGATTTTTCCGTGCGCATGTGACAAATCCATTACATATGAACGATATTTTTTCATTATACTTCATTGAAAATGAAAACATAATAATAATATATCACATAAAAACAAACAAGAAAGAAACTTGAAACATTTTCATTTTTACAATTGTATGAATGAAAAAACTTGGAATTACTAGAGTGAGAATATTGAAACTCAAGTCACTTTAACTATACTATCAAAGCAGCGTTGACAAATACTGTTTTTAATTTGAATTATCATTAATGGTTATGTTTATTGTACAATTCGTATTGTTGCACAGGTTCAGTCCTTTTGGAGATTCAATTTATGAAACTACAGTTACTGAAGCAGACTCTTCGCAAATGTCTTGATTTTCTCGAACGAATGATACAGTTGCTGTATTTTGCGAATGAGAAGGGTTAAACAGTTTACGTGATACCTGAATTTTTCTTTGTATGGACTCTTTTATATATCCTTCTGCTATATTGGAAGAACGCCACCCTCCGCGTCTTTTCTTAGTATATTTTCTGGAATATTCTAGTTTTAGGTATTCTGCAACAATTTTCGAAACACCATTGATGGTATGGCATCCAACGTGGTAATTGTAACACCTTTCATTTCGATATGCAACAAATAATCTTTGGCTGTTCATATTTTTAGGTCGTAAAGCTGCATATTTACGATAAATTGTGCAATGCTGAAATGTACATCCTTCATTTGCAATGGTAAAACTTCTTGATGTATGAATTTTTCCACTTCGTAAAAACACGACAAGAAAGGTCATTATCTACTACATCGTCTAAATTTAAACGTATCAAATCATCTCTTCGATATGCACCAAAGATCCGAAACACTAAAATTGCTTTTGGTAGTAGATATTGTTCATCTGGAGCTTCACATAAAAATTTTGCTACTTGTTCTGCGGTCAAAACTTTGGACTTTTTTGGAATATATCCTACAGCTTGACGCTTCAGGAAAGCAATAGTTTTTGGATATTTGTTGATGTCATTTATGGCCAAACAACTCTTTAACATTGAGAATCAACTATCCATAACGTGGAACATTTCATAGATTCAGCTTTTTCGACAAAATAAACTGGAAGAATATCGTCACTTATAGTTTTGATTTTGTTCAGATTCGCCATACTGTAAAAAGTTGATATTCGTGTTTATATCTAAACCTGGATTTTACTGGTAATAAATTGTGCCGCTGGCTCTAGGATATTATCGGGAATTTCAGGATTTTCTTCTGAGTTCATTTTGTTGGCATAAATTTAATTGACAGAGAAGAAAAATGCTGAAAATACAGTGTTTGGCTTGTATGATTCGTTTCCATGGTTATTCTCAAAGTTTTTTGGTGCGCTGTTTTCGTTATACTTCATTTTTTTAGAATATCACAATATACTAGAAAGCTGAAAAAAAATAATAGTCGAGGAACTTTAGACATTTAGCTCGGACTTCAGGAAACTTCCACCGATTTTTTTTTCGCTACGAAATCGAATTTGAAACAAAGTTTACCACCTGAAAACACTTGTTTTTTTTTGAAAATCTTTTTTTCAGAATTTTTTTTTCGAAATTTATTTGATGTATTATTATTTTTTCTAACAGTAAATTCACGAAATTGGTGTTTTTGAAGATACTGGATGTAATATTGCTGAAGAAAGTGAAGAATAGGCAGTAACTTATACTATATGTTCAGTTTATCATCAAAAGTCTTTTTATTCAGAAAATTATGAGTTGATATCGCCAATAACGTTTTCGTTTGAATCGTTGGCTCCAATGACCGGCGCTGCATTCATGCAGCTCGTTCCGTTGCATACTCCAAACACTCCGGTGCAGTGTAATCCACTCTTTCTAAAACCACACGCTGGCCCACGTCCTTTCTGGCAGTTGCAGAAAATAGTTTTCAGGATGTTTTCTGTAGCCGGTTGCTGCTCCATAGTCACAGGCTTCAGAAATTGATTATAACATCTTCAACTCCACTCCGTAGGAAATATTTTATTCCCAATCCAAAATTGTACCTGGAGATATACCCTCTAATAATGTATTCGGTCGGGGGCAAAGCGTGCAACTGCGTCACTCTGGTATCTTTAGCTGTCGCCTTGATGAAACTCTTGTACCTAGGTTAAAATGAAAAAAATCCGGACATCCTACTGCATAGCACTAGGAATGATAAAACCCTCGGCGCATGCGCATGTCATTATGCCTATCTAAAAAACGCTATGTTTTTTAATTCTTCGTGAGGAAAAATTGGAAATAAAAATTCCCTTATGAAATCATATGTGTTTTATAGATATCCGTTGGAATTTCTTTTGGGCCAGATCCCAACTTTTTGTCGTGAGGCTATAATCCCTCTAGCTTCGCCTCGGGTTAAAAAAGGTCATTCAGATCACAATATCATTACTTTTCAAAGTCAATACCCAGTATTAATACACACTTGAATTCGTTCAGCGATTTTTTAGATCTCGGGGCTCCCTACAATGCGAGAATGCATGTAATCCCCTCTTAAGGAGATTTGTGACGTCTGCATTCTCTGCTTTGAACAACAGCTAGGTCATGAAGATCAGCTCTCCTCTCAAAGACTTTGGCGAAATTATTTTTGCCTTTACTATAAGAAGCTGAAGTAGTATCGCTTCCTGTCAGTGCGTGTATAAATAGTAGAAGTTCTTGGCAGTTAGGTAATTTGTTTTTCAAGACCTTGGAAGAGAACACTTTCTCCTCTATTTCTTCCTCGGCTGGTTTCAAATAATAAATTTACTTATTATTAGGCGTGAGCGCAGTCAGAATAATTAAGACATCAATGTCTTTAGCTACAACAACAACATTTTCTCGAACAATATCAATAGCTGTAGAAACGATTAATGTATCTGCATCACTTTCAGCTTGGTGAGACAAGATGTTATCTGCCGTCCGGAACTCCCTTAACATCGGAATGAGGCGTGATTTATCATTGCTGTTGGCTAAAAACTTGTTTTGTGCGATTTTCAAGAACATTGCCATCGACAACGACATTGTTCCCCAAATTATTTTTCAAGTATCTCACGTAAGCTCCGCAGATACTCCCAAACTTTTCCTCCGGTTGCCATTCAACACGGTGTAGAAGCATTCTTCCATAAACAACAAAGACGGGTTGTTCGATATTTTCAATATTCATTGGTATTGACGGGAACAGATCAAAAAAATGTTGATTTTTTAGTTTTTCGCATTCCTGCCTCCTCAAAAAGAGATAGCGGATAAGGAGCCAGCTCAAACTGCAGAGAATTTTTCAACTCTTCGACAGATTTTTTCGAGACGCAGATCCGTTAGAAGAGCAGTGAAGGATCAATTGGGACAATATCATCATGGATTTTCATTTTGCTGAGTACAGCCAAGTGAGGAACGACTTTATCTTGTCTGGATAATTTGTCTTTCTTAAAATTTGCTTTGTCCATTTTTTCATCTCCTTGACACCTCAAAGGCGCCACAGCAATTTACTGTCTTTTTCCCTACTACTTTCGTTGCGATGGACATTATAGTACCAGTTCCCGAGAAAGGATTGTGTTGGCTCAGAAATTCCTCAATTTTTTTGATATACGAGTGGTCTCTTTTTATACGAGCATCGGTGGCATCAGTAGGCTGAAGACTTTTGTCGAAAGATAAATTGCAGAAGTTTTCATTAGCGTCGAGTAGATCCTTACAATAGATGGTTCCTTCTACCCGCTGATAAACGACGCTTTCCGTAGCACCACGTCGAAAAGAACCACCCTCCAAATTCAAAAGTTATTGCCTATTCTTCATTTTCCTCAGAAATATTACATCCAGTATCCTCAAAAACACCAATTACTTACGTGAATTTACTGTTTAGAAAAATAGTACAAAAAATTTCGAAAAACTTTGTTTCAAATTCAATTTCAAAGCGATAAAAAAAATCATGAAAATCGGTGGAACTTTCCCGCAATTCGAGCGTTTTTTCGTCTAAAGTTCCTCAACTATAAGAAATCTAATAATTTCATCGCACGAAATCGTTAGGAAAGCCGTAACACCCCAGCTTCACCTGATGAAGGACCATCATTTTTTATTGAATAATTTCGCTTCAATTCTTTTCTATTTACTTTGGAACCACACTGTATATGTACCTACATATAACAATATCTGTAGAAAAATACATATTTAATTGATTCCATCATGCAACGTTTCACCACATGGTAGATTCATCAGATAAAACTAAATATACAACTGAATATACAAATCTTGCGATTCCGGTACTACATTAAATTTAGTACATAAGGAGAATTATAACAACAAGAAATTGAATATAGGAATAATGGGTAACTAATAATTCGAGGAAACTTGCACATATTACACCAAGGATTATTCTCTATTTGATCATTTATATTTATTAGAGATGTTCATTTCTTAGGCTTTCCAAAGTTTCAAGTCCCATATTTAACTGGAGTAGAGGATTGTATATATATATATATATATATATATATATATATATATATATATATATATATATATATATATATATATATATATATATATATATATATATATAAATATATATATATATATATATATATATTTATTTATTTGAATTGTTGTTGCCTGTGAACTATTTTTAACTTTTGGATAATTATTAGCAATAACAGGCTTGTTGAATCTCAAAGAACTCGATTTTATTGAAAAGTTGACGTTTTTGAAAAACTGAAATTTCTTTGACATTTATTGATTTGAAAATATTTGAATAGTTAAAAAGACTACTATGTTTCATCAAAATTTTTTGGCTGTGGCCGTTCTCTGTTATTTATTACGTGCTATTCAGTCCAATTATTAGATGGTAAGGAAAACCACAGAAACCTTTACTCACGTAATGTTCGAAATAGGTTCAAATTATTTTAATTTTGAAAAGTCAAAGAATAGGATACTATTTATCTTTTCTTCAAAAATTTTTTATTACGGCTGTGGTCGTCTTCAGTTATTAATTACGTGCTATTCAGTCCAATATCAACAGACAGGTCTCAGCAAGCCTGTTATAGCTAATAATTATCCAAAAGTATATATATATATATAAAGATATATATATATATATATATATATATATATATATATATATATATATATATATTATATATATATATATATATATATATATCTTATATATATATATATATATATATATATATATATATATATATATATATATATATATATATATATATATATATATATATATATATATATATATATATATATATATATATATATATATATATATATATATATATATATATATATATATATATATATATATATATATATATATATATATATATATATATATATATATATATATATATATATATATATATATATATATATATATATATATATATATATATATATATATATATATTACATAATATATATATAATTTTTTAGACAAAAAAAAATAGAAATCGACTCAGCAAGTCTACTGATATCCTTTTCACTGAAGACAACTTCAAACAAGAAAATTTTATGTCGATCAAGTTCAGCAAAATCAGGTATACAGAATCAACATGCTTAAGGGTAGCTTGAGGACAATGGGATCAGAACCCTTCAAGCAGAAAATGATGCGAGCGTTCTGATCGTGGATACGGCTGTGGAAATGTCCAAAACAGCAGTTGTCGGGATTGTTTGTGAAGATGTCGACCTCATAGTCATCTTGATGGTTGAAGCTGATGCGCATAGTGACATTATTTTCATTAAATCTGGACTTAGAAAGATGAGGGATTCCTTCTTCTAATCGTAAAAGCATCAGCAACAATGTTTTGAAGACGTGCTGTTTCTGCAAGCCTTTACAGGAAGCGATACAACATCTTCCGCATTTCGAAAAGGCAAGGTCGCACTTGCGAAGTTGTATTCGAAGACGCCAGAGATGCGGTAAGCAGCAGCGGTCCTTTTATACCATTTCTCTATCACCACCCAAGTACAAAGGCAGGTGAAATCTGTACCTGAGGTGGTATGGGGCTCCAGCGAAAGAGATCTCCCTTAATGCCTACAGGTACAAGTCATTCTCGAAATCAGTGGCCGCTATGAAGCCTGATATCTCTTGTGTTCTTCTCACTGAAGGAGCTATCAAACACTCCAAACACAAACAAGTTCAGCTGTAGCTGGGAAATAACCTGCTACCTCAGATGTAGGGGTTAAAGATTGAGAACAACTGCCTGGTCCCAGTGCACAGTAAGTTAGCAGATGCACCGGAGGATATCCTGAGAATGATTTTCTGCCGATGTACGAAAGACTGTTCTAGAGCGAAGTGTGAACGCAAAAAAGCAAGCCCCAAATTTTCATCAGCATGCCAAAATTGTCAGGGGAACAGCCTGAGTGGGGTCCCTCAAGTGGATTCCGAAGATGAAGAAGAACAGGAGGATCCTCTTACCTTTTCTCTGAAGAGGTCCGATTGAGAAGATATTGAGGAAAAGAAAATGGAAATAAAGACAAAGATGAAAATTCTTCCGAATAAATGAGAAAACGTAATTGACTAAATGGTACCTACCGTTGTAATGTTTTAGTTTTATTCACTTCTCTATATGTCAATGAACTTAGTTTTTATTGAATGGTTGTGATTTATAAAACTATTCGAATTTCTCATAGACAGTTATAGGTATATGCACAGATATGGTTATAGCAACCTATTTTGCCATTGAAACGGTCTAGATCATCTTTAATTAAGTTAATGAACCTGGTCAGCGGGCCCACAGTTATATATATATATACATATAAATATAAATATATATATATATATATATATATATATATATATATTATATATATATATATATATATATATATATATATATATATATATATTATATATATATATATATATATATATATATATATATTATATATATATATATATATATATAATTATTTATTCGAATTGTTGTTGCCTGTGATCTATTTTTAATCTCTTGATAATTATTAGCAATAACAGGCTGGTTGAATCTTAAAAAACTCGATTTTATTAAAAAGTTGACGTTTCACTACGACATTTATTGATTTGAAAAAATTTGAATACAGTCTACTTTGACTTATTAAAATTTTTTTTCCGATGTGGCTGTTCTTTGTTATTTATAACGTGCTATTCAGTCTAATATTAACATTCAAAATTGTTATCATTAGAAGGCAAGGGAAACTACAGAAACCTTTACCCACGTAATGTTCGAAAATAATAATAATAGGGTACTATTTATCTAACAATAAAGAAATTAGTCGCGGGAAAATATTAAAAAAGTAGAGCATAATTATCGGTATAGAACGCTCATATGAAAGCAGCCGTTGACACGTGTTTCGGACTCTTTTTTTTTTTTTTTTTTATTTTTAAAAAAATTTGAAATACTAAATAAAAATTTCATTAAAAACGGCTACATCCATATAAACGAACTATACCGATAATTTTTGCTCTACTTGTTTAATATTTTCCCGCAACTAATTTCTTTGTTATTGTTAATTTACTCTTTCTGAGATCTCGCGGATGGAATTAATCGCCTCCGTGGCAAAGTTTGACCAAATCTCCCAAACCGGAGAGTTCAAACAATTAACCACAAATGTGTGATTGTCTTCCATAGCAGAGGATTTTGTTTGTTATACTATTTTCATCTCCAAATTTTCAATCCAATACTTGGCTACGCCGTTCTGATGAGGACCAAAGAGTCCGAAACACGTGTCAACGGCTGCTTCCATATAAGCGTTCTATACCGATAATTATGCTCTACTTTTTTAATATTTTCCCGCGACCAATTTCTTTATTGTTAGATAAATAGTACCCTATTATTATTATTTTCGAACATTACGTGGGTAAAGGTTTCTCTGTAGTTTCCCTTGCCTTCTAATGATAACAATTTTGAAGGTTAATATTAGACTGAATAGCACGTAATAAATAACAAAGAACAGCCACATCGGAAAAAAATTTTAATAAGTCAAAGTAGACTGTATTCAAATTTTTTCAAATCAATAAATGTCGTAGTGAAACGTCAACTTTTTAATAAAATCGAGTTTTTTAAGATTCAACCAGCCTGTTATTGCTAATAATTATCAAGAGATTATATATATATATATATATATATATATATATATATATATATATATATATATATATATATATATATATATTCCAAAATGATTATCTGTACTATTTGGACTCCACTACTCATTATGTGTATATACTGGTGCATATTTCAGCCAATACAAGACTGAGAATGGTGAGAAATTGAAAATTTTCGCAAAACTTCAGATTTCATGCTCTACACTTGAATTTCCTCAATATTTGAACGAAAATAGATAAGATAGTAGAATAATATAATAGTATATCAAGAGGACTATGAGGTCGACATCTGCACTCACAATTGTTACAGCTGTTATTCGGAACAGTTTCATAGCCGTATTAGTCGGGTCGGGCTGACATTTGAAAAAAAAAGAGTAGCTGCAATTTTATGACTGATTTGAGGGCGTAATATCATATTAAGTTCTATTTTATGAAATGCAATGATTTTCAAGTCTGGAACATTGTTTATAACAACGTTTTTGTGCAAAAAAAGCGTTTTTTTTCAAATTTTCGATTATATTTCGGAAACTATGGGTTATAGAGAAAAGTGCTTCATAGACCAAATAATTGTCATTGAATAACCTTCCAAACTAGACCTGTTAAATCAAAATCGGTTAATTTGTTTAAAAGTTATAGCAAATTTAAGGCTAAAAAAGCGCTTTATAAAATTATTATAAAGAAATAATTAAACATTTTATTGTTTCATTGAGGTCGTAAAAGTGTGAGTTTTCATGTACTTAAAAAGTGTGCGCAAGGTGGACGATGTGGTATGAATAGTTGTTGCACAATTAATTCTATTTGTTTATCCCGTTTTTGTAAAATGGACCCATTTTCAACCGTTTATTGTGGGAAAACTTATCAACTAACAGACCTCTAGGAGGTCTCATTTTAAAGGTAATAGAGTCTACTTGTAATCGCCAATTTCAGAAAGTTAATTTTTTTCCGGAAACTATTTAAAAATTAGCAATAAACAAATGTTACATTTCGAACCGTTTTTTGCTTATAAATGAATACAATAATTTGCAAAGTATAAGGAATATGTGTTCATCAGTAGTACCATTGGAAAGCTGTTAAAAAAACACACATTTAAAAAAAAAGAAGTTTCTACGACCTCTAGGAACCAAGATAGCTTTTTTTTTTTTTAAAATCATTACTCCGTTGTTTATTAACATTTTGAGCTGAAATTTTCACATTTGGTAGGCGACATTTCCAACTTTATGATCCGACATTTTGCATAAACTTTTGTTGTTAATTATTTAGTCCCGAGAGCAATATATCAAGGTAACATTCTCTGCGCTTCACGAGAGCCGAGTGGTGGAGGTGAGAGAAAGTCGCAGCGCCTGAATTTCTCGCGCGCGATGCGGAGCTTCAAAATCGAGCGGACAAAAAAAATTCGCATTATCTCGGGTTCTAATTATCGAAGAACCTTCTTTTTTAATCTGCGGTATCTCGACGAAAAAATAACAATGGCGCAATTTTCATATACTCAAAATGTCTTTAAACTGCGGAAAAAAGTGTTGCTTAAATAATTCATTGATTTATCGCGGGTTTTTTTTGCATTATTAATAATTCTGAAAATTTTCTGTTATGCATGACTACAATATAGTATACTTTAAGTAAAAATATAGCTTCACCACAGCTTAATTGAACTATTAACAAGAATACAGTTTGTGTAAGGAATAATATTTATATACTTTTGACGACCGTACTTCTTATTTGATTTGTTCTGTGATGCTGCGTGAGAAATATGAAGCCGCTCATCAAACTTTTTTTTTTTTTAAATGTGTGTTTTTTTAACAGCTTTCAAATGGTACTACTGATGAATACATATTCTTCATACTTTGCAAATTATTGTATTTATTTATAAGCAAAAAACGGTTCAAAATGTAACATTTGTTTATTGCTAATTTTTATAGTTTCCGGCAAAAAATTAACTTTCCGTGATTGGCAGTTGCAAGTAGACTGTATTACCTTTAAAATGAGATTTCGTAGAGGACTGTAAGTTGATAACTTACTTGAAAAAACGCCTTTTTAGCTGATTTCGATTTAGCAGGTCTAGTTTGGAAGGTTTCTCAATGACAATTATTTGATCTATAAAGCACTTTTCTCCATAACCTATAGTTTCCGAAATATAATCGAAAAATTGAAAAAAGACGCTTTTTTTGCACAAAACCGTTGTTATAAACAATTTTCCAGACTTGAAAATCGTTGCATTTCATAAAATAGAACTTAATATGATATTGCGCCCTCAAATCAGTCATAAAATTGCAGCTACTCTTTTTTATCATTTTTTGATAATTTTCATGTCAGCCCGACCCGACTATATTGACGATCAGAGCGTTCACATCACTTTCTGCTTGAAGAGTCCTGATACCATTGTTCTCAAACTTAGCCTTGCACATGTTGATTATGTATACCTGATTTTGTTGAACTTGTTCGACAGAAAATTTTCAGTGAAATGGATGTCAGCAGACTTGCTGAATCGATAGCGTCTTTGCTGCTCTGGCATTTTCATTCTTGAAGTTGATGAGGAATAGGTATCAGATACTACAGTACATCGTGGCAGTTCTTCGTGATGAAAAGAATGTAGCTCTAGCAGATTGTCGATATCTTGAAATATTTTTGCCAATATTATGGTCAAAATACGGAAGAAAGACTTACCAACGCATTCTGTTAGATTTTCGGTGAACTACGTGTATAAGTCGGCTCGGGCCGTCAATACGTAGACAGCGCTTAAGTCTGTGCGAATAGGTTTGAACTATTGAAGAAAAATAGATGAAAAAGTGAAGTAATAAATATTTTTGAAGAGATTTTAATGTTCTACAACCCTCTAGTCGGCCTTTATTTTTTTGGTGCATAGTTGAAGAGTTATGCGGTCAAAAAGAACAAAAAATGTGGGGCACAAATGTTTTTTTCCAAAAATACAGACACTGAACAGCAGAAATCGCGATAACTATACAAGATATCGAAAAATTTGTCGAAGTAAAACTTGTAGCAAATTTAATTATCTATCATTCTGTATACCATGGTCATTTCGTTAGGATGCATAGTTTCTGAGATTTAAGCGACAAACCGAAAAATGGGACCTTGAAACCTCCCTCTCCCCCTGGCTCAAAGGCTATAAGCGGGGACTTTTGATATGTTCACCACCTAACTAGTCCAAACGAAGTTACAAAGTCAAAAATTGTGTTCCGAATAAAGGCACCAACATTGCTTCATGGTACGTCATGTTTGAACTTGAAGTTATTATTCATTTTAATTGTGTTATTTTAATCTTCAATTTCCATTTTATCTAAATTTGGGAAAAATTTCAAATATTTCATAACTTTCGTCATGCAGTGAAAGAGCTGTTTGTTTATTACCATATAAGCTATTGCCATATTTTCCACAGAAACTTGAAAAAATTGAAGTATTAAAATGAATATGTCATGCAATTACTCATATCGACAGTGAAAAATCGCAACGTATAAATCACCTGAATCTGAAATAGAATCAGATCAAGCACAATCGACCGTGTAATGATTGATCACCAAATTATAATCATCAGAATTGGAATATCTGATGGATGAATTAATGGTAAAATTTGATTAATCCCAATCCAGATTAAAGAGGCTCAAAACAACTAGTTATTATTTTCTCATACAACATACATTCATGTAATAAACTCCGCAGAAAAAGCGAAATCTAAAGGATACGCAAGATGCAAAACGATATACCTTTGCTGATTTCCCCGCGGGTCGAAGAATACCTTGCCTCGAAGGACACAGTTTCAAATCGCAACCAAAGGCAAATCATGAAATTTTAACGAAATCATCGTGGCAAAAAATTGGAGGCTAGCTATTTGTTGCAGAGATACAATATCAGAATGGAGAAAATTTGAATACATTACTTACGAAAGTTTCGTTGATTATACGTATGAACGGAATGGCCAGAATATGTTTCCTGGCAATTTATCTATCATGCAGTTCACAAAAAGATGCGACAAAGGAAAATAAATACGAGTACACGAAGCGTATATCTTTCATGTTCTTTCCTGTGGCATTATCAATTTCTGATGGAAAGTGTACCAAACCATGCAAATTTTAATCTTAAGTTATTTATAGACTCTTTTTGGATATGATATATTATTTCTGGAGCTCATGCATGCTGCCATTTTTGTTTTTTCAAAATAACAAAATACATATTATTTGCACTTGGCGAATCAAAGCTAGACCTAATATACCATCTAGATACTTGGCGACAGCAAAGCATGAAAATGTGGAAAAGTAGCAGTAATACTCACGCGTTACCTATATATATATATATATATATATATATTATATATATATATATATATATATATATATATATAAATATATATATATATATATATATATATATATATATATATATATATATATATATATATATATATATATATATATATATATATATATATATATATATATATATATATATATATATATATATATATATATATATATATATATATATATATATATATATATATATTTGAACACTGTTATGTGTAACTAAACTCAATCTACATACCAAGTTTGAACCCTCTAACTCTATTTGCAGTAGCTGTGGGGTTCAGTCTTCAAAAACCATGAAAACTAAAGATATCTACGTAAAAATGGCGGTGGTTGGAAAAATGTAACAAAATATTGATAGTTTTATTCTGCCTCTGAAACCACTTAAGATCCCAAAGTTTAGTTCATTTCATGAGATGAAAACCGTTGGAGTATATGTGTACCGGGAAGGATATTTATATGTAAACTAGAAATATTTGTGTGAAAATGGCAGTGGTTGCATAAATTCACCCAACTTTTGACTCTTTCGTTCTGCAACGAAAGTATTATCAGGTAACAAATTTCAGCTCATTTGACGCGATGGGAACCGCTGGAGATGCCAATATGTACCGGATATATATATATATATATATATATATATATATATATATATATATATATATATATATATATATATATATATATATATATATATATATATATATATATATATATATATATATATATATATATATTATATATATATATTTATATATATATATATATAAAAATATATATATATATATATATATATATATATATATATATATATATATATATATATATATATATATATATATATATATATATATATATATATATATATATATATATATATATATATATATATATATATATATATATATATATATATATATATATAATCATATAAGACATGAAAAACTGCCTTATCTGGGAGAATAAATAATTGTCAATAATGAAATTCATCGCAATTGCTGAGCCTATAGAGATAGAGAAAAAAATACATAGATCATAGTTGAGTTACCTTAATGTATATATATATATATATATATATATATATATATATATATATATATATATATATATATATATATATATATATATATATATATATATATATATATATATATATATATATATATATATATATATATATATATATACATATATATATATATATATATATATATATATATATATATATATATTTTTATTTATATATATATATATATATATATATATATATATATATATATATATATATCTTTTTGAAAATCGTGGTCTAGTAGGTGTAAAGTGAATAAAAATACTACTCCTGCACCTGATTTCTTTCCTTTGATACACTGCGATAATATATTTGTCATAAAAAAATACGACTAAAAAGTACTTATTGTTGCGATATTACTGCTCATAAAGTGGAGTACTTGGTTTCAAATGATATTCAAAGCAATAGATATTTAACCAATACTTGCTGCCGTTCTGTGTCAACATCCCAAGATTTATCTAATTTCCCTTATGAATTATGAACGCAGGATATCAATTTCCTCTATATTCCATATATTTTCCATCATAAAATATATATCCAAGACTTACGTTTCGCCAACCACTTAGGAATTTGATCTGTATAAATTCTTCAAATGAATTGCTCGCTGAGTTTCTAAAACCCAATTCAACCAAAGATAAAAAGTTCCCAACGACTCAGAGAGGGTTCAAATATCTACCACCATCCTCGACGGAAGTGCTGCTAGATTTATCACGCGCCATTAACATAACTCCACTCTCGCATCGTGCCCCAGTCGCGGTTTAAAGAACAATGCAATTGGCGTAGAGTGAATCGGTGAAAGAGCAGTTAGCCGCGTCAGCCGACCTCGCGAACATGGAAAAAACCTTATAATTCATAGATGGGCCATCGAGCTGACAAATGCCGACGTCAATACCAATTGGGCGCGTTAGAAAATGCGGTCTGCATGGTTAGGACGGCCGTTTCTCCGCATTTGCTGCGCAAACCAATCTCCCGAAATGAACATAATCGAGTGGGTTTAAATTGGCTGTATAATATATATATATATATATATATATATATATATATATATATATATATATATATATATATATATATATATATATATATATATATATATATATATATATATATATATATATATATATATATATATATATATATCATCATCATCATCATCATATGCAGCTATGGTCTACCGTTAAGTACGGTGCAGCCTCCTCGCATATCCTTCCTTCATTCCTGCCCATGTATTACGTTGTTGGGCAGCTTGATACCAGTTTGTTCCTGCTTCTTTCCTGATATCATAATCCCATCTTATATTGGGGTGCCTCTTCGGCCTTTTGACGCCTCTTGGGTACCACTGTGTTGTCCTTATGGTCCATCTATTGTCGGTCCTTCTCGCTAGGTGCCCTGCCCATTGCCATTTGAGGAATTTTATTCTGTGGATGACGTCTATTACCTGGGTCTTTCCTCTAATCCACTCTATTGTCTTACGGTCCCTCTTTGTTATGCCAAGCATACACCGCTCCATAGACCTTTGTGCAACCTGGAGTTTCCTTATGAACTCTTGCTTTAGTGCCCAGGTATCACAGCCGTACGTCATGACTGGTATTATCAGCTGATCGAAGGCTCGCTTCTTTAGGCGGAGTGGCATTCTTGACTTAAAGATGATGGAATTTTGTCCGAATACTTTCCATGCCAATTTTATTCTTCTGTTGATTTCCGGAAGTAGTGAACCAGACTTATGTATTAAATGTCCCAGTCCTAATCGTCCTAATGTCCTAATCGGGAACAGCCTGAAGAACTACAACAACAATCAACGAGCTTAACATAGTGAGCAATGAAGTAGGCCTAAAGATGAACTTGAACAAAACGAAAGTCATGTACAATGAAATGGTAGAAAATCACGATATCACGGTCAGCGATACCACACTTGAAGTAGTGGACGAATATATATACCTGGGACAATATATATATATATATATATATATATATATATATATATATATATATATATATATATATATATATATATATATATATATATATATATATATATAATTTATTATATATATAGATTAGGTGGAATAATTTTGACTCGAAATTTTTTATGAGTGATGATGACCCAACATATTAAAGTGCATGGGTCAAAGTAATGCATTCAGATCAAAACCCGAGGAGACTGTTGTGTACATGGCATGTGATAAAAATTAGAATATACAAGGAAGAGCGAAACTTAAGAATTCAGAAATGAGGAAAGAAATTGAGAAAGAAATGAGAAGAATTCTCAAGGAAACAGATCCGAACAAATTCATAGATATCAAGGAGCATTATTTGACTTCTTTGGAAAACGAAGAAGAAAATAAATTTCTAAAATATTTACAAGCGTAAAGAACCATAGATAAGGTATGAATTAGAAAGTAGATTTTTTGTTTTCAGTTACTATTTCCAGAGTGAAGAACGAATTATGATGTGGGCACACTGTTACAGATTAAATGCTGGAATTAACACTAATATGGCCATAGAAAGTTCAAATAAAGTTCTAAAATATAATAAAATGAGAGGAAAGCGTAATATTAGGTAGCTATATTAAAATGAATGAATGAATAAAAAAATTTACATCAATACTCTAGGGTTGAACAATTATTGGATATATTGGATGAACTGGTGGAAGAAAAAATGTGGAGAAAGATAATCAATGAAGAGCGAGACCGAATGCAATTAACTACCAGCATAAGGTTACAGTGGAAGCACACAAGAAAGCTGAACAAATGAATATCAGCGATATAAAGACTCATGGATTTGGTAATTTTATTGTCCGCTCTAGTTCGGTTTGTAAGAAATTTTACAGGGTAAGTTACAAAGATATCTGCGATACTAATTGCCGAGCTGGATTTTGTGATTCATGTAAGGTATGCATACACAGATATGAATGTGAATGTTCGGAAAATGCTATCAAAAAAGTATTGTATAAACATATACATTCTATATCTCTATATATCTATCAGGAAAGAAGAGTTTGTTGTTGGTTGTCGAAGTTCGGAGAATGACTGTGATAATTTAATAATGAATGAGCCTTCAGGAAGTAAGCTACGTTACCAAGATGAACTTAACCATTTCATACAGGAAGTACAAAATGATCCATCAATAAAAGATAAAGATGTAGGTGATGAAGTAAAAAGAAAGGTCTTTATCAATAAAATTTGTTGAGTTTGCATTAGTGATAAGAATTAAATTTTCAGGTTGGCATAGAAGAAATAACTGATTCATCAACCATCTAAGTGATAAACATTTGGAAAATTTTTGTCAGAATTAAGGAAATTAAAGTGTAAAATAGGAAAAGATAATGAGCATATTTGTAAGAAGAGAAAAGTTGAAAAACAAACGTATGTCCCCAATAAGAATTAATTTCGTTTTGAGCTTTGTTTATAGCTTTCAAGGTAACTCAACTATGATCTATGTATTTTTTTCTCCATCTCTATAGGCTCAGCAATTGCGATGAATTTCATTATTGACAATTATTTATTCTCCCAGATAAGGCAGGAATCAAATCAGAAACCTACTGTTACTGTGCAAACCATTGAATTGGCCAGCCAAGAATGTATGTAATAGGTGATAGTGAAGAATGAAAATTGCATGTAGCTTAGGCTAGGTTAGATTGTCTATATAGGTATTTAAAAGGTGTTAGTATATAATGAGGATTGTATTAGCGTTGGTTAGTTTAGACTGTCTTTCGATGTATTTGAAAGGTATTTTTGAAGAATAATAATTGTTTAGCTAAGGTTTTGAATATGCATTGATATTGTTTACATATTGTGATGTTTATTGAAAATGGTGAGGAATAATGTAATATTTGTAGTTGAAATATTACATTCTGGTTCAGGTAAAGGGGTGTAGGGAGCCTGATATTTAAAATAAAATCACTTATGCCCATAACTGTTTTTAGGATTAGAATTCACATCTTTTGAAGCATGCTCTTGATCTAACAATTCAGAATTATGTTTCTTAAACATTGGATTTTCAAATTAAACCTTAATATATCTATGAAATTCTTCTTTATCTTATTTTGTCGTTTGCTTAATCTTTGCCATTGAGGAATTCCAAGAAATATAAACCTACGCCTAGCTCCTTGACAAAAGTAAGTAGTACATCGGTGCTTCATTTTAAATGAAAAATACAATATTGGAGAAAAAGCTTAGTACATAAATACATTTTCATGCAAATTTTTTCGAACAAATTATGTTTAGACATACATTCCTACATCGCTGCTATCATTATAAATGATAATATGTTCCAAAAACTTGACATTATGATATATTGTTAAGTTGCTGTTATTGAAGAATTTTTAACTCATAATAATTGTCAAATTAAAGCCATAAGGAACATACAACAGAGATTTTAGTTAATCTATGATAAGTTATGTTGAAAGGAATTTTTAGATAACTAATCGGATTTTTTCAATTAAACCAGAAAATATTCCTTTCTTCATTCAAATTTATTGTTTGTCTTAATGAAAACTTCGTAATCCTCAATTGAAAACGGTAGTATGAACATCAGCATACTAATGACTGGATATTTCGAATGACAATGAATTTTTTAGATCATAAACATAAAAGGAATGTTATTGCGTATATCAGGTCGGAACTTTTTGAAATCGATTTGGCGCCAAATAGACCCCGCCCTGCTGCCTTTCATTGGTCGGCATTGTGTGAGAATTAATATATTCTCATTAAAATACTCAAGTAAATTCCAAGCCAACCAAAAAACGATAATTTGAAAGATAACCTTAGTAGGTATGTCCAATAGATAGATTAATTTACTTACTTCAAATTATTTTATTTTTCACAAATAGGAATACAAACAGGACGAACCCAGAAACAGTATTCACAAATACACTAAATATGTCATGTTATACAATTCAATTATACAGTAGAAATATTTTATATAGGTACAAAAAAAAAATATTGAACATATGATCAATTGGACGATTGGACAAAATGTTTCTTAAGTTTGTTTACAAAGGTATTCAAAGAGTCAGAAAAAATATCAATGTCTATTATGTTTGAAATGGAGTTATAACTTTTCAAGCATCTGTGTAAAGGGGAATCCAAATAGTAATTTGTGTTGGGTATGGATGTATGAAACAAATTATATATGAGTGGTATATTGTGGAACATTGTAATGAATCAAGTCATTCATAGAGGACGATTGAAAGATACCATTTAACATTTTAAAAGAAAATTTGATGTCGGCAATAGCTCATCTGTCAGCAAGACGAATCAAATTGAGCTTTCGACTTACGATATGATATTGTGACATGTTTTTAAAATATCTTTTCTTAGTATAATCAATGAATTTGTTCTGGATACTCTCTATTTGTTTTATATATTTTATATAGCGGGGGTTCCAAATAGTTAATAGTTATTTAGTAAAAAATATAGTTAATAGTAATTAGTTAATAAAGTTATTCTCAGAATAAAACCTAGCAATTTGTTCGCTTTCTTAGATATGTATGAAATATGTTTACTGAATGCCATTTTCGAATCGAAAATAATTCCCAAATCCTTCACTTCACTACTGGTGTGGAGATTATGATCCTGCATGGTATAATTATGGGTTATTAAATAAAAATTATCATTTTTAGTTAGTGACTTCTCAATATTTCTATACCTGCCTAGTTATTGATGTTATTATAATTTTCGTTACAGTAAAATTGAGCGTAGTTGTAAAACATAGTATTTCTTGCTGCAAAAAAGAATAGGAAAAATATTTTTTCATGTAGCTCGAAATATGTGAGCTCGACAGACTGTTGAAGTCTTAAATTAAAACATAATCACTAGAACGTAAACTATAAGGCTATTAAATATTCAATACGGAGATTCGAGCAAGTTGGATCCGTTCATAAAAAAAAAACTCGTGAGCCGCATAGCTCCATCTCTAAAGTCGTATTTTTCGCGCGAATTGCATCGCGTCGAGGAGCGATTCCAACGAATCGAATTATATTTTGAAAAATCACGTTCAAACAGCAAACCTAATTTGAAAGTAGATTAATAAAATTTGCGAAGTTCATCGTGATTGACGAAAAAAATTAAAACCAACGAACGAACGTTTCTCAACATCAACTTAACCCACGTATCAAATTTCAAGCCTTTATGTAAAAATTTTCTGCGAAGTGCATTTTTTACTGCACCAAAGGCACTTCCCCATCATCAACTCAATCTACGTAAAAAGTTTGAACCCTCTAACTCAATTTGCAGAAGCTGTGGATTTGGCAAATTTTCAAAAACAACGAAAAAAAAACAAATATCTACAGAAAAATGATGGCCGTTGGGAAAGTTTTACCAAATTTTGGTTGTTCCGTTCTGCAACGATAACAATCTCAGATTGAAATAATTCAGCTCATTTGGTGTGATACGCGATGTTAATGTGTACCGGGACGGATATTTATATGAAAATCAGAAATATCTACGTAAAAATGGCCGCGGTATCAGAAATTTTAACCAAATTTTGATACTTTCGTTCTGCAACGGAAACAATCGCATGTACCAAATTTCAGCTCATTCGACTCGATGGGAGCCGCTGGAAATGTCATTATTAACCGAGAAAAAAAAAAAAAATATATATATATATATATATATATATATATATATATATATATATATATATATATATATAATATATATATATATATATATATATGTATATACTGCCCTATAAGTATGAACGCGGTATGTTCCAAATTTTTCAAATTTGAGTTAAGGGCTTGATATGGTTTATCACACATATGTTTACTCGTGTAATAACTAAAATTGCCGTATCTTTGATATTTCCTTGTAAAAGCGATATCCTTTTTTACCGTATATACCAAACCACCCATGCTTGCTAAGGATAAGCGCAGTATATTTTCAATGCTAAGAATGAACGCGGTATAAAGACAATTCGCGCTTTAAGATACCGAGGTCTTTTTTAGTATGCAATAGATACCGCGCTTTTCCTTAGTAGCAATTAGAGTTTCGATGGCAACACACGCATGAGTATGTTATTGTTTTAAATAATAACGAAACGAAAGTGCTGTGCTAGTGCAGTTGTTTTATTTTTTCAGTTGTGTTATTATTTTTCCTTTAATCCTTCAGTTTCTCATTATAGACGAAAACATGCTTCAAACAGATTGTACCTTCCTAGCGACGTTTCAGTTTCCTTAATGTATGAAGATTTCAAGTCCAAGTTCCCAGATACAAAAGTTTCTTATGATTCCTATAGGGTTCGTGTTAAGGAAAGTAATATTTCGTTCACAAAACTTGGACAAGAAGAGTGTGAGGTGTGAGGAATTTTAACTCCATGGTCATACAAAAGGTAACTTTCAATAAAACTGTATGGTTTATGATAAATGGCAGTTTCATGTCAACCTTGCTAAGAAATCTCGAGAGTTTTATCAAGAGCAAGTTAGCATGTCTTCTAATATCGATACCGTTTACGTTTCCGTTGATCTCCAAAAAGTGATCATGGTTCCACGGATAGATGGCTTCAAAAGAGTTGTCTTCAGTAAAAGACTCATTGCCTATAAGGAATGTTTTGTTGCTCTTGGCAGTACAAAGAAATTACCACCTTTTGCAGTTACCACCTGTGGAATGAATCGATTTCCGAACGTAATAAGGAGGACATAATTAGCGCTTTTTTTGATTTTATGCTAAGCCAAAGAGATGTCAATTGCTTCGTGTTTTGGTTGGATAATTGTTCGAGCCAGAACAAGAACTGGTGCTTCCTGACGTTTTTGGTTAGAATGATAAGTTCTGCAGAGATATCAGCCAGGGAAATTGTGGTGAACTACGTTGAGCCCGGTCATAGTTTTATGGCCGCTGATAGCTTCCACCACCAAATAGAACTCTCCTTAAAAAGACAAGGAAAAATATATAACTTTGATGATTTTGTCAAAGCGGTTAGTGAATGCATAATGAAAAACAAACCTTAAGTTGAAATTATGAATGTTACTGATATTTATCTATGGAAAGATTCAAGATCTCAGAAAAAAGTAAAACGTGACAGCAACCAACCTCTTCTGGCAAAAATAGAACAGCTAAACTCAAACCGTGGATCATTTTTCCTGAAATACAAAAACTCGTTTGATTCAAAGGAAGAATTCAAGACATTAGATTTCTTATGTAAAAAAGAAATGAAAAAATCTGGCTTATTATTCATCCCAGCCTGTCTTTCTGGACCACGAGGCTTTCCCAAAGGTAAGAAAGATGACCTAGTTAAGTTGTTAAATGCTATCATTCCTGCGAGCAGGCAAATATTTTGGAAAAATCTACCCGAATGCGAAGATCAATAAATATTATTTACCTATGAATATTATTGAAAAAAACGTTTGTATTATTAATAACGCAATAAATCTTTTTTAAATAATTTAGATTTTTCTATTTTTCGATAAATTTTTTTATTTAATGAACATTCCACTGTGAACTATACTAAATTATAACCCTTCGTGCTAATGATAAACGTGGCAAAATAGAAAATCCACACTTACCGCCTTCATCCTTAAAATATTACTCTATATCAATAAAAAATTTTGCGGTATGTGGAATTTTGAGAAGAATATAATAATTTTTTAAAGTTTAGCTATATAAATAATAAACAGTCATTGCAAAAAAAAGTTATTCACAATAAAAATTTAAGTTTGATGACACACAAGTGAAGGCTGAAAGAAAACACAAAAAACATGTTTTCTCAGTTTTATGTTTTTGTGACATAGGTACCGCGTTCATCCTTGTGAGGGCAGTATATATATATATATATATATATATATATATATATATATATATATATATATATATATATATATATATGACAGGAATAATTTTTGAAAAATCTTGACCTAGGAGGTCTAAAACGAATGAGAAAAATACTCCCGCACATGACTGCTTTCCTTCGATACAATGCAATAGTATGTATTTTATAGGATAGAATACGACTAAAAATACGTAAAGAGCAACGCCCCGTCACTAAGGATGTATTTTCTGTTCATTTTTAATTTCCTAACACACAAATTATTAACCCACTAAGTATCATTTGAAGAGATGCACAAAATTTGAATATCTGCAAAAATGCATGAACTTAATTCATAAAAATTACGGCTGTGAGAAAAAAATCTTTTGAAGCTCCCAAATTACATCTTCCAACCGTCAACTAAATTCACATACTAATTTTTAGCATTCTAACTGAATTTGGATCAGTAAAACAACGGATAATTAAAACAATTTTCACGTTTATTAGATAAAATACGCACGAAGCACTTTTTACGTTTTAGTGAAACTTCGCATTCTTCAAATGCTGAATGTAAAATGAATGTTTTTATCCGATATATCCAATGTAAGAAATAAATAGATAAAAAATTGTGTAGAAAGGATTAATATAAAAATGGTTACAAATCATCAGCAAGACAGGAGAAACACATTCTGAACTGCTAGTCAGGTAGTTCCGTAGTTTTGAAGAGATGAAGCTATTCCCGTATAGAAAATGAAGCTATTTGAAAGATGATCTAAGTGTTTGTATTCATTAATCTGTAATAATTTCAGAAAATTTAGTTTAATTTCCTTTCTCTCATCCATTTTGCTTCCAGCATCTGGAGAAATCCACCGAAATGTGGATTTGTGTATTTTATCTAACAAACGTTTAAGTGGTTTTTATCAACCATTCTCTTTTTATGTTTGTTAATTTACAAGTATCGGCCTAATCATCCAAAATTTGAATTTGGAGAGGCTAAAGATGGATGAAAATCCTCAGTAATACTCAGAATTTCAACATAAAAGTGAAATAAATCAATTAAATCCGTCATATATATAGGTATATATATATATATATATATATATATATATAAATATATATATATATATATATATATATATATATATATATATTTATATTTTGGGATTGATTGGGTGCCGATACTTGGTGTAAAATTAATAAACATATTACAGAACAATGGTTAAAAAGATGACAATTTACACTTTTATTATGAGAAATAACGGCCATGACGCCCGTCGGTGGAACTTCACCTTCTTTCAGAATGCTTTTCAGCATCTGCAAGAAGGTTTGAAGTTTCGCACCGAAACGTGCGATCCATGCCGTTAAGTTTCTCATAATAAAAGGTGAAATTGGTTATTTTTTAAAGCCATCTGTTTTTAATATATATTTTATATATGGTATATATATATATATATATATATATATATATATTATATATATACTATATATGACTCAAAACCATTTACTAATGGGATGAACAGATCAACAATCAACCCAAATTCTTTTGATAACATCCACTCCACTAATTACTCCTTCATCTAGTCAACCAATTTCAAGTTCAGATTAAATTTGTTCAACACCATCTTCGTCTTCAGCATATCCAACCACCATCCATAAATCACATCCACAATATCAATTTTTTCTGAAATAGGTGTAACTCAGAACATAGTAGACAGTACGTGTAATGTATTTGAATAGACAAATCATTAAATAAATTTAAGAAAATCTTTTTTATATTACGTGGGCAAGGGTTTCTGTAGTTTTTCTCATTATCTAATATTAGCAGATCTGACTGATATTAGACTTAATAGCACGTAATTAGTAACTAAAGATGCCCACAGCTGCAAGAAATGTAATGAAACATTGTGGTCTGTTTTTTAACATTCAAATATTTTTTCATTCATAAATGCCAAACTCAACTGGTCTCTTATTGTACAAATAAATAACAATACAACACAGGCTTAATTCAAATATAAGGTAGATTTATTTTTGAGTTCTTTCAATATGCTAATTTTGTAATACATATTGTTAATTGGTCAAACTAATAGATTGTCCTGTCGCATTCACCATTTTACGAATATGAGCTAAGGTTACAAATATCACAAGAGGAAAAAACAAAATTTCTTTGAACTTTGGATCAGCAAGTATTTTGAAATTGATTTTTTATATCTAGTGGAAACCAGATATTACAAATATTTTTAAAATGAATCTGGGGACGGTTTGGAGAGTATTCTTTCTGAGATTCAAGTTCGTCTGATTAATATTGATAAATAAACAATATGAAAATCTGGGAACTTCTATTTTTAAAATTCACACGAAGCACACAATGTTCTTAACATTGAACACTGAAAGAAATATATTCCTTATTTATTTGTCAAATCTGGAATAATAAGTGACATTTTCTATTTAGAGTTAACGGAGTGAAATAAAGGGAACAAGTAATCGATTTTATTCAGTGTATAACATTCAAAGGTGTAAATATTTGGCAGTGCAGCTGACAGTTCACACATTACAGAGATTTAGTCTTTTGTTATAAAAAAATAGAGTTTACTGTAATTCTGAGGTATCAACAGATCATGTGAAAAAAAATTTCAGTATTCCTGATCGAATATGGAATTGTCTCAGAGAAGGCAATCTTTCTTATGAATAAAAGTAATTTTATGCTTGCAGCCATACGTGAAGATATGAACAATATAAATGCAAAATACTTACTTGTATTAAACAAAACAGATAAAATTGCAGAGATAAATATCTCATCGCAGTTTCGATTTAATGCTTGTATATGGTCAATATACTCTCATGATGACATCTGACAAACAAAAATCATTGATGATCAATGAAAGAAAAAATAAGATGTGAATATTCGAAATGAAGAATTGAGTTAGTATTTAGCTCTTCTCGTCACTGTGTAAGTAATTTTTTTTATTTTTTCTTCAGATTTCGTGGAAAAGTATTCTTTTTACTTAGCAAGAAAATAAAATTGATAAAAATTATTGAGTGGGTTCTTCCTAAAGTTGCTAATATGGTAAATCAATAACAAGCAAAAATGTTAAACAAATAACACAACTGTGAATAATATAATTTTTGTATGTGAAGAATTAATGAAATTAAACACAACACATTGAAACGTTCTGTGGGTACCCAATCAAATTAGTTACTTTACTTCCACATATATTATCATCATCAAAAACAAGTGACTGAAATTTAATAGCGCCTGCGTCTACCTTTTTCTCTAACTCATTTCCGTCACATTCACGATCTAGGTCCCACGAGAAGCAACATACCGACAGGTGACATACTACAGAAAATTAATTGCAAATGTTCTGAAAATATCTTTGAGTGTAGATTCGCTGAACCTAAATAGAAAATACCTCTGAGAGAAAACCCCACTTTCAAATGAAACAAAATGCAGATCTCGAAAAATTTCAGTAGTGAAAATTTCAATCTATACAAAGGTTTGACAATAAATTTTTTTTTCATTATCGTATTAGTGTATGTAGTATAAGAAGTATAAATTTCGAAATTGAGGAATATAATTAGGGAAAGCCGGGGCTACAATTAACAGAGCTAAGTATTATTAAGCAAATTTCTCTAAAACTATACCAACAACACGTCCAGTGCGTATCTTAATTTGTCAACTAGATCGCGCCACATGTCACAGTATCGGTCAGTTGCTATCCGCACGTCATGTGAGTGAGTTATGTGCTGGTCGAAATTTTTGAGCAGGTGAGGATCATTTTAGTTTAGTTCACAATTTTTTGATTTTTACAAGAATTATAAAGTGTTATGGTAATGTTTTTTGTTTCCCTAGAAGCATACTTTATACTTAACAGTTCTACGTTTCTTATTTGACATAACTATTGACCTATATTTCATTATGTTATTTAATACTTAATATGGTCATTTGGGGCTATAATTAACACTTCGAGGGTGCTTGTTTGAACATGTTAATACCTACCTCAGATGTGGGGACTAGTATTAACAGGGTAGCCGAACGTTTGTAAATGATTATTTTAAAAGTTTTTTTTAGGACAATATGAGAATCTGCAATCGGAAAACTACACGAGGGATCACATCAATAGAGATCTACGAGCTGGCTGCGCTAGGAATTATTGAGAAAAGAAGAAATTACAGGGATGTAGCAAAAGAATTTGAGCTCTGCTATGTTTCTCTTTTAAATTTTGCTAAAAAGATGAAAACGAGTGCCACAGTAGTAATGGGTTACAAAAAAACACGTTTAGTCTTCAATGCTGAACAAGAAGCAATCATAGCAGAGTATTTGTTAAAGTGTGCTAATATTTACTTCAGGTTGCTGCCCACTCAAGAAAAAAAAATGAAATGAAAAATAAAAAAATGACAACAAAACATCAGAACAAAAAAACAGAGAAGATAAGGGAAAGGGTAAAGTAAAAGGTAAAGTTAATATAAATAAAGACGAAAAAGAATTAAAAGTGAAAAAAAGGATATTAAATGAAATCAATAGCTCTAACGCAGACGATGACTATTATTGCAAGGACTGGGACCAAGCAAGCTGTATCAAAAGTGATATGACATTCTTCTGTTGTTTGAATTGTAATTCAGATGATGAATACGAATAGTCACTCTTTTAGTTCGTAAGTATTTGAATAATTCCTAATTCTTGATATTTTTGTTGATTTTGTATTAAACTAAAATTTATATAGCTACGTTGTTTAAGTCTTAAGACGATGATAATTAATTTTGAAGAAGATTTTTATTGAAGACTCATTTGTCTAGTTGAGTTTAAAAATAAAAATTATGACCAGTTTAAGACTGATTAGTAGGGAAAGATTTTACTATAAATTTTAAAAGTATTTAAACTTATTTTGAGATTTCGTTTATATTAAAATATTTTGTGATTTTGTTGTTATCAGTTTATAATAACGTGTTCTATGCACGGATGTATTATTTTTACTTTCATTGATAAAAAAATTATTTCGTACATTTTTTTATTTTTCTTTATATCAGTCAGCATAACATATGTTAATTTTTATCCCTACTGTTAATACTTGCGCCATACCTATTAATTCTAGCCCCAAACGTGAGGTAAAAACTAACAACTACCTAATTTGAGCAAAAGCATTCCATCTACGGCATCGTTTCTATTAAGTTTGTTCTGAGATAATTACATAATACCTGAATGATTAAATCATCATGTAACGAACACATCAAGTATAAATATTGAATAGTTTCTACGCTAGAAATAAAAATACATTTTTTGTTAATTGTAGCCTCGCTCTCCCCTACTCTAGCGATACATTACGATAAATGTATTCAAATAGCTAGGCATTAAATTTCTATTTGAACGTCTGCATAATCAAAATTCAGCGAAAAGTCATCGAAGATCTTTCCTTTTCACAAGTAACTGGAGCGCATCAAACACGATCAAATTCAATGTTTGCCGTACGCGTATCCGAGTCATCAATTCTTGAAATCCCTTTACTTTCGGTATCGCGATTCATAGCAAACACAATAATCAGACAGCTCTCGTTTCTCCAAAACAAGGGCGCGTCCCCAATGTCGAAATGTCTCCGAATTTGAAGGATTTTCAATGGTGATCGATAATGGCCGGATTTATGCGACGTCTCGCGTCGTCAAGAAGTTCATGGTGATCTTTTCGAAGAGGATGCACGCTTTGTTGGACCCCCCATGCTAGTGAGTCATCTCTTTCGAGAAGCGGACAAAAGGGCGAAATGACGGTCGGTTCGGCGATGCATAAATCAGAATACTGAGCTGATTGGCCATTAGTAAGGTGAATTTTTTCGACGTCATCAGAATGATTATGTCTTTCCGCACAACTTTTGGATTTATCAGGTTCCTTTCAAAATACAATGTGATTTTAAGATTTTCCCCGACAATAATAGACTATTGGCTTACATGCATGTATCCAAAGGCAACAGTGAGATACTGGAGTAGATTTTATAGCCGTTTTAGACTTCCTAAATCACAATTTTTTAGATTTGTTGATATTTAATATATATATATATATATATATATATATATATATATATATATATATATATATATATATATATATATATATATATATCTATAATATATATATATATATATATATATATATATATATATATATATATACTAGCTGACCCGGCAAACGTCGTTCTGCCATATAAATTATTTTCATCTATCTATCTTTCTATCTATTCATCTAAAGGGTTTTCCAATTAGAGCGGGTAGATGTTGAAATGAAATAAAACAAGCTGTGTGTGAGGTATTAACGAAATTCTTTTTTTATTTGAAAGACCCATGTATGCCATTACGTATGGAATATGACATCGTTCAAATGTCCACCGCGGCTTCTCACGGCGGAACGTATACGATTGGTCCAATTATCAATAACTCTGCCGCATAGATCAGTCTGAATTTGTGTGATGGCCTGCGTTATGTTGAGTTTGAGGGCATCGGTCGATTGAGGCTTATTGGCGTAGACTTGTGACTTCAGAAAACCCCACAAGAAGAAGTCTAACGGGGTTAAATCGCACGATCTTGGTGGCCAATTCACGCCACCTCTCCGAGAGATAACCCTATCCTCAAATCGTTCACGCAGAATGTCCATTGTGGCGTTCGCTGTATGGCACGTAGCGCCGTCCGTAGCGAAACCACATGTCGTCCACGTCCATATCGTTCAATTTGGGATAGAAGAAATTCATTAACATCGTTCTGTAACGCTCACCGTCGAAGGTGATTGCCTCACCAACGTCGTTTTCAAAAAAGTACGGACCAATGACTCCACCGGACCACAATCCGCACCACACAGAAACTTTTTGTGGATGCATTTCCACCTGATGCACCTCGTGTGGGTTGGCGTCGTCCCATATACGGCAATTCTGTTTGTTCACATACCCATTTATCCAAAAATGCGCTTCGTCGCTGAAGATAGTTTTTCGGCCAAAATTGAGATCCTCTTCCAAACGCTCCGAAACCCAGGCAGCGAACAAACGGCGTTGTCTATGGTCGTTTACTTTGATCTCTTGTGTCAGTTGAATCTTGTACGGGTGCAGTCCCAAGTTCCGATGCAAAATTCGCCATGTTGAGGTTTTTGAAAGGCCGAGTTCTTGTGAGCGGTGATGTTCTCAGCCGATCTAGCTTTCCTGCGACGTACTGGTGTTGGTTGATTATTTACCGAACCAGTCACCTCGAATTTGGCCACTAAACGTTGGAGAGTCGACTGTGAAGGGCCACTGAGTCTGCCGTAAAATGGGCGCAATGAGCGCAACGTTTGCAATAACGAACACTCATTTTGGTAATACAGTTTTATCATTTGGACGTGCTGCTCAATAGTGTAACTTGTCATTGTAATTTGGCATAAGTGACTGAATAATAAACAACAGATTGGACAGTCGCGCTAAAACAACATGGCCGCCACAAGATGCCAACATCTACCCGCTCTTATTGAAAAACCCTATATCTGCCGATTTATCTCTATCTATCTAGATAGTTATCTATCTTACTATCTATCTATCCTTATATACACCTATCAATCTATCTGGCCCAGCGAACGTTGTTTAAATTATTAAAATGGCTATTAAAAAATGAAGGACACCCTACTGCGTAGCACTAGGAATGATAAAACCCCTCGGCGCATGTGCATGTCGTCAATATTTTTTGAATGTACCTATTATATAAATTAAATAACAATGAAAGTCGATATTACGAATGAAATGAAGGAAAATTGCAATAAATGTATTAATAAATCGACATTACGAATAAAATCCGTGAAAATTTAGCAAAAAAATTCATTGTTTGACTGTCGAATTTGAATATCCTATCCCGGCTCATTTTGCTGCAAATAATGAATCAAATTGATAAGATATCTTTATGGATGGGAAGCAGACACAGACGCAGAATCAAGGTTAAGCTCTCAACGTCGCTTGGTTACCGTGGCACACAGAGCACTTCGACGCATGTAGGACTTCGTACATATCGACCTTGGCGCATGCGCATGTCGTAATGCCTATCCAAAAAACGCTATATTTTTTTATTCTTCGTTGGTAAAAATCGGGAATCGATATCCGTTGGAATTTTTAAAATCGGGCCAGTTATCAACTTTTTGTCGTGAGACTATAACGCCTTTAGCTTCGCCTCGGGGTAAAAATATGGGTTGTTGATAGAAGGTTGAAAATTTGTAGTTGTATGTATTTTTTAATGCAACATCATAAAAAAATAAAAATGAAAAATGTCCAAAAAATTCATAAAAATGTTTAAAGAGAACCACCCTAATCACTTAGGGATATGAAAAATACATTACGACCTATTCTCAGACCGACTATTGTTATTTTCGATTGCCATCTTGCAACCCTATTGCGGATCTGTGAATAAAATTTGAAAAAATTTAAATCGCGATGGAAAAATAGGTGTTGATCGTAGGAGGGTAAAAAATTAAGAGTAATATGATTTTTTTTATTCATTTATTTTAGTCTTGACAAAATAAAAATAAAAAACTTCTCAAAAAAATTGAAGTTCATAATTAACAAATAATAAATAGTTGATCGTAGAGGGTTAAAAATTTAGGGTTGTATGTATTTTTGAATGCTGTATCATAAAAACAAATAGAACAGAAAATTTTGTCTGAAAAATGAAAAAAATTAAAAAAAAACCATCATTATTCCGGGGGAATGAGAAATAGATATTGTCCAATTCTCAGACCTAACCGATATGCAAAAAAAATTTCATGAGAATCGGTCGAGCCATCTGTGAGAAATTGAACAAATAAAAAAAAAGGGTTGATCGTAAAGGGGTGAAAATTCAGATTTGTATGTATTTTTGAATGTTGTATCATATAAAAAATAGAACTGAAAATTTTCGTTGAAAAATAAAAATTAGAAATTAAGGGTTGGACCACCCTTAACATTTACGTAGATAAAACATAGATGTTGGCCGATTCTCAGACCTAACCGATATGCGCACAAATTTTCATTAGAATCGGTCGAGCCATTTCGGAGGAATTTAACAAATAAAAAATGAGGGTTGATCGTAGAGGGGTAAAAATTTAGGGTTACTTGTATTTTTGAATGTTGTATCATATAAAAAATAGAACAGAAAATTTTGGTTAAAAAATAAAAATTAAAAATTGAGTGTTAGACCATCCTTAACATTTACGGAGATGAAAAATAGATGTTCAGATATAGATTCTCAGACCTAATCGATATGCACACAAGATTTCATCCGAATCGGTCGAGCCATTTCGGAGCAATTTAACGCATAAAAAATAGGAATTGATCGCAGAGGGGTGAAAATTTAAGGTTGTATGTATTTTTGAATGTTGTATCATATAAAAAATAGAACAGAAAATTTTGTCTGAAAAATTAAAATTAAAAATTGTGGTTTACCACCCTTAACATTTAGGGGGATGAAAAATAGATGTTAGCCGATTCTCAGACCTACCCGATATGCACACAAAATTTCATCCGAATCGGTCGAGCTATTTCGGAGGAGTTTAACTTCTAACACCGTGACACGAGAATTTTATATATTAGATATATATATATATATATATATATATATATATATATATATATATATATATATATATATATATATATATATATATAAACACTTCATCGATTAATTCATCATTTTCGTGAAGATTATCCAATAGACCTATAGCTTAATCCCAGATGCAACTGGCTCAATGGCAATGATGTTATAATTATATCTTCTGGAACTACGCCACTGAAGTCTCACTTCAGTTATGCTGATAAACGTTATTTCTCTTTGGAAGATAACATTATCTGATTAATATGCTTATTACATAATTCGGAAGAAGGTTGATGCGTAGCGTGGATTATTACTTTTATATTTGAAATTCAGAGAGCGAACAATAAAAATTTTACGAAATATTGATCATGGAATATCTTATTTTCTTAATAGATTATTAACTGTTGGCATCTAACAGAGACGGTAAGTCGTGAATTTAGTTCCCTAATACAAATCATGGTCGGAAACACTATCTGAATAACAACCCAGAGCGCCCTCCACCAAAGATATTTGAAACCAAACATTTACTGTTTAGATCGAAAATGCAGAATTCCGCCGCGAAAACACGTACCTCCTGACATTGAGATATATTCTCTGCAACAATGGCGTATATGATCCCAGAGCACAAAAACATAGTGTTTTAAGAACTCTGAATATACTCACGAGAGCGCGCACTATAATTACCAACAGCGTAATACGCAATTGTGAACAAGTGAACAAGGGTATGCAGTTTTTGAGTCAGGATGACTTGACGTTTTCTATAACTCACCGTTGGATTGTGAATACAGATTTTTGCGTTGCGGAATATGCATATAATCAGCTCTCTTGGAAAGTTTTTTGATAATTTTTAAATTATTAAAGAATTTTCCTTGTTCACTTTAGGTAATTTGAGATAATAATTCGTTGAGAAATGCATTTGAAGAATCGAAGATTGAACTAGTTCAGTTATTAGGATTTGATAAAAATTATCTTCATCATGCCTGTTTAGCGCAAATAAATACTCTTTCTTAGTATCATTCGCCAATTTGGTCCTTGAGAATAATAGGAAGAATCTGAGTGTTGCTACAAGCGTTCCCTGCATTTGTGATGGAACGTGTAAAGATCTAACACGTAGAATTTCACATATATAGTGGCCATCTACGGGTGTAGAGTGAAATGAACTTTCAGCGATTAGCTTTTCAATTTGACCTGAAGTGAGATACCTATCGGTTCAAATGGATGAATTTTTGGATTGTTCGCATGTCATAAGTATTCATCTTAAGGTGGTTTGGAGGACTCGATGTCATGGCCCGCTCGGTTGCTGGATGAGGAACAAGTTATGACCTTGTTGAGGAGCAAAATAGTCTGCCAGTGTTTTCATTATATGTGGCATAGCTATCGAATTTTCCTTAACAATATTCTTTGAAGAATTAATGGGTCTGTCATGAAACTAGCTCCGTTGGAAGGTTTTATTGATTAATCTTCGATTTTTCAAATAAATTTGGAAACATTATATATTTATATATATATATATATATATATATATATATATATATATATATATATATATATATATTATATAATAAACTTCAGGTTGAGGGTCCTCAAGGAAGCAGTTTGGGAGCTCTTCTCTTTGCTTGATATCTTTCAGGAAAATCCAAAATTTTCTATGTACGCTGATGATACCAAAATTTCAGCGATAAAAAATTAGGTTGAAAATTCGATAATTGAAACTGAAACTGCTATTTCTATGGTGTCTGAGTGGCTTGGAAAGAGTAACCTAGTTATGAATCCAGACAAAAGAGAGTATGTAGTTTTAAAACAACTCATAAAGTATTTGCCGGCATGAACATTTTGGGAAAAACGACTCATATAAATCCGCACATAAATTTCCTAAGGAACACTCTGGATTATAATTTGACGTGGACCAAACAAATTCAAAATGTCAGAAAAAAACTAAACTCTGTCATTTTTTCACTAAGGATCTTATCAGGATTAGAGGTGCTCAAGATGGTGCAATATTCGAACTTTAAATCTATATTAGGTTACAGTATTGTTATCTGGGGATACAGCTTGGAAATACATACAATTTCTTCTGCTCAAAAAATACCCGTAAGAATAATTCTCCAATGAGGTTTCGCGACTCTTCAAATTATTGTGCATCCTTACGGTGCCAGGATTGTTCATTTAAAGTTGTCTTCAGTTTTTATTTAAACACAGTGAATATTTTCAAAGTGTTAATCATACCAAGCAATATTCAATATTTTCATCTCCCAAGTCATTCTCTGACCATATCAGAAACACATTGTATGTGCATCAAACTGTACAATACTTTACCATGTAAACATCAGATCATTGAAAAAGCTATGAACAATTCAAGAAAGAAATTTTTCATTATCTCATCAATATCGAGCCTTATGATAGGCGTGAATTTTTTGAGTACAAACACTGTCGAACTTCGAATTAAGTGTTTTCTCTTCTTTGTGTTTTTCATCTTTAGTATGATGATTTCGTTATGTTTGACTCATTTTATTTTCAGTTTTGTATTTTCTGATTATAAAAATAAAACTCATTATTATTACTTTTATTATTATTATTATTATTATATATATATATATATATATATATATACAGTGGTGCACCAGGGGGGGGGCAAGGGCTGCCAGCCCCCCCCTCCGAGATTTATTGTAGTAAAAAAATAATTGAGATTACTACGATAATAATTGTGAAATGAGCTCATCTACTACTATGAAATAAGCCAACTGGACACTATCGGTTAACCATAAGAACTATTAGGATTTACCGGATACGGATGTGCGTTTTCTATTTGAATTTAAGGAGGTAAATTTTGATTCAGCCCCCCCCCGAAACTCAATCCTGGTGGCCCTTGTATATATATATATATATATATATATATATATATATATATATATATATATGTATATATATATATATATATATATATATAGATTTATATAATACATATATAATAAAATAATATATATATATTATATAATATATTTATGTATATATATATATACATATATTCATATATATATATATATATATATATATATATATAATGTATATATATATATATATATATATATATATAAAGGGCGCACCCAGGATTGAGTTTCGGGGGGGGGGGCGGGGCTGAATCAAAATTTACCTCCTTAAATTCAAATAGAAAACGCACATCCCGTATCCGGTAAATCATAATAGATCTTATGGTTAACCGATAGTGACCAGTAGGCTCATTTTATAGTAGTAGATGAGCTCATTTCACAATTATTATCTTAGTATATATATTATATCGTGAACAAAAAAGTCTCCTAGTAGAGCCTAGCTATAGCAGTTGAGGTACGAGTGAAATAATCTGGATAGTTACCACTTTCGGTAGATAGACGATATTGATGACCGAATCGTTGTTTCTAGCAGTTGTGGTGATCAGCTTGATGTTTTTAACATTAATTTGTTAAGGATGGATCTGAATATCGTTGGCAGGAGATTTTTCGAATAAATAAATGGCCTTAATTGCATTCTCGAATTTCGAGCAATTATGCTGAATAACCTGATGAGTATTCCACACGTTTCGAAAGAATAATTATTCTTTGAATCGGCAACATTTCATATTAATATTTCTAATTTCAATATGCCCGAAGATGGACTAATAACAGAAATTGCAGTGAACTATTATAATGACAATATATAGTATAAATTCTTTGCTGCTTTCTAAACGTAAACTCAGTGTATAGCAGTTAGAAATCTGTGAAATGGAAGTCAACGTATAATAATCCTATACACATATCGTAAAAAATATCAAATATATATTTTGCTCTTCGAAAATTAACATTTACTTAGACATAATATATAATTGTAGAATTTTTGGAAATGACCATAGCATTTCATTGCTTTATATTTTTGATAATCCAGTGCACATTTATCCACAACTATATGTATTTTTATTGATTTATCAAAAATATATGTTTCAGGTCTGCTCAAGATATTTTCTTAATGTTCTCATTAAAGTAATTGAGAATTTATACTCACATAATAATGATCAGGAGGTGGTACATCAGAAGTCTTTTCCTTAAATCTCACTGTTTTATTGAAAAGACAATCTTTTCCTTTTATGCCTTCTTTTCCCAAATAGTCAGCTGGACCTGGAAAACAAAAAACGTATTATATTCTCTTTATTTACATATACTGATACCCTAGTCTAGTATATATCATAGTGTGTAGATTGTTTCAGATTCTCTCTATGTCACTTTAGGATAACAGTTTCATTTTTTTTTGTTTCATTTCCATATTAATAAAATGTGAAAATAATATTTATGCAACATGAACTTCAAAAAATAAAATGGTTATTTCTATATTTTTATCGACTGCACTAGAATTTTTCTAACATTATTGTAGGTCAAAAAATATCATCCATAACACTTATTTAATTAACAATATTTAAAAACTACGTTTGATTTAGTTGATGTGTTTCAAATTTATAACATAAGTTCTATCTTTCAAAACTTGAAAGCCAATAATATGATAAAACTATTTCTTTAGCCAGAAAGTTTTTAATTTAATCCCATTAATTTATTTCTTCCATCATTAGAACAGAATTTCGTATATCATTATTTTTATTTAATATATATTTTTGATAACGCAGAACTTACCAGGATTGTTCTTGAAAGGCAGATTGACTGTTTTCCGGGCTGAAGTTGCTTGGAATGAAATTTTTTTTTTATTGTGCGAAATCGAATTTTTTGTTCTGTTGAACGGTTCCATAACCGAATATGCTGATGAAGGGGGTGCCTGAAAGGTATTAATTTCCATATAAATTAAGGACTCCCAACTAATCTAAAAATATAATTGTTCAAACCAGAGATTCTCAACCAGGAGTACGCGAGCACTCTTGAAGCATGGCACGAGAATTTCAAAGACAAATTATTATTCAAAAAAATTGGTTAGCTGACTAAAAGGAAAATACACACATACAAAAGAAAATACCTTTTTTTAGATCGTAGTCTAGGTTTAGAGCCGAAAATCTCAAAACACTCATACTTTTACGTTATATTGTTTACAATTTATTGTATGCGGGAGAGGAGTGATGCAAATTGTGATAGTTAATCCTGAAAATTTGAGCAACGCTGATCTAAGCCTTTTAGTTTAAAATTGAAAAGTTTGTTTCATTCAATGAAGATAAATTTTCGATTCAGTATAATTTGATTTAATAATGTCGATTTGTCGAAGTAAAGTTTCATCCTTATTTGGAGAGGTGATGGAAATTGATCTTATTCCAGCAGACGTTCGTTTTCCTTCAATATACTCAACATCTTATCATTTTTATTATAATCGAATGTTCATTATATACTGTGAAGAATTTTTAAAGATTTGAAAAAGAAAATGGCACCAATAGATTCATGTTGTACTTTCCAGAAATACATTACTACAGAAGTCCCAGACTACAGGTATATGACAAGGTCTGTTGGTGGAACATTATTTATATTTATCTCTGGCCATGACTGCGTATTATATCGTTAATTGAAATGTCGCTCCACGAAGTTAATCGTCTGATTTACTGTTTCGGGGTCAATTTACGACATAGACCATGTAGTCATTATCGCCAAAGAACCTATTTGTCGTCAGAGACAGATTGCTAGTCTATTAGATCTAAAAATAGGAAGAATTTAATCCTGAAAAGCAAAATTTTTGGTTTTTCAAAAATTTGCTTTATATTCAGATATCACCTGCACTGCTTGAATTGCTGAAGTGAAACTCATACTGTCAAATAAAAAATATGTATTATTGCTATTTTACGTGATCAAATAGTGAACACATTGAACCAAAATTTATGCCTTTTCTCGGTTTGAATCAATGATATCTTTTACATATACAAAAACAGACACCCATACAAATATATATATACATATACATATATATATATATATATATATATACCTATATATACCTATATATATATATATATATATATATATATATATATATATATATATATATACCTATATATATATATATATATATATATATATATATATATAAGGTAAGGTGGGACAAGTGCGCTACACATTTTGTCGAGGTTACCTTTAAATAGCTACATAAAATCTTCTTTTTATTCTAGAGAGATTATTATTAGTTTTGCAAAAGAAACTTCTACCACTTCTGTATTGTTCTGTGTCATAGGATTCCGCGAAAAATCGAAATTTACATGTTTCATAAACAAAAAGAAAAAAAAGGTCCCTAGTATGCACTTGCCCCATAAAATGGGGCAAGTGCATAACCCAGCCTTCGAAACGTTACAAAGACTAATTAGTGCACGACGGGGCAAGTGCCAGATAGTTCGATTCCTGATGTTTGAATGGTTTTTGAATTTTTGCAAATCGGAGCATAACTCTCAGATACAGCTTGTCGAACATATATTTACAGGGTGTTTAGAGAAAAATCAATTTAAAAATGTGATCAACGTTATATATTGATTTCCATTGAACAACTCAAACATTATACTATAAAAATTCAACAAAATCCCAAGACTTTTCCTCACAAAAGGGTATCAGAATTATGTAAAAAATTCAAAATTCTACAATACAACAATAAAAAAAATTTTTTTTTGGTACTTTTACGTAACTAGGAAATAAGTAAAACAATATTCATCACTGAATCTTGTAACTAGATAAATCAATATTACAAATAGCTTCCCCTCGCCTACCAACTTTTGGTGATATCATTGGCTCATCTTTATCAAATTCATTGATCGTTTTCTTGCCCAAAACTTGAACTATGACCCAGTCACCAACAGCCATGTCATTAACTTTTTTAAAGTCTTAGCATCTTCTCTCTGCTCTTTCTTCTTCTTCCATTTTTCTTAAATAAAAATCGTGAGGGGGCAAGTGCGTAGCATCCTGCACTTGTCCCACTGTTGACTAGCGCACTTGCCCCGAAACCTCAATTTTTTGAGGTAAGTGCAGAGTACAGCTTAACTCAAATGAAATGAACAATTATAATTAAATTCAAGTTTTATTCTAGAACTACAATATTACAAGTATGTACTTAGTATGAGAAATATGCAAAAAATTTCAATATGTGGTGGATCAACTGAGATGACCTAGACTCCTTCCAACTTGACACACGAGACTAAACCACATGGTCACTTTGAAACCGCGCCAATACTGAAGCGCACTGCCCTGGAGCGCCTCTACTGGCAAAGTTTTTATGTTTATAAAGTTCGCAACAGAACCCACAGCTAGTAGCTCTCTGACTCAAGCTTAACAGGACAGAAGAGGGCTACTATGCACTTACCCCGAAAACGCACTTGCCGCACCTTTTTTTTTGTAAAATGTTCTTTTAAGACGGAAGTTGAGAAAGTAACTGAATATAAATAAAAATATTACATTTAAGCAGGACAAATAAATACAATACTGAACTTAAGTATAGTTTAGAGAAGTATTTTGTATATAATGCGATTCATAGTCATATTTTGAAAATATACCTCATAATTGTCCGGCCAGTAGTATTTGGAAATCAATTATAAATCATATATACTCACACAATATGGTAATGATGGTCTCAGATGATTTTTTTGTGAAGACAGTAGCGATGAGAGAAGTAGAAGATTATGAAGAACATCTCCATACACTCAAATGTGATATGTATTCAGATTAGTACTGGATGATAGAAAAGGAAGCAGGATAAGATGACTACTCAAGCGGAATAGGTTTGATTCACTAAGCGAGGACATAGCAAAGAATCAGAAACAGTTCAATGCAAATTATTGAAATAGAAACAGTTTGCTTCTAAGAAAGGTTTATCAACGCAAGATGCGTTGTCTCATCTGACTTCCAATATTTATTCTTTACTACATAATGCATAAACTGTGCATTTTCATCTCTATCGATCTTGTTAATGCTTTTGACATATTCAAAAACATTGAGTTCTGTAAGATATCTGTTCCATTTATTTAAACTGCTGCATGTGTGAGAGGAAGTGTCGAAATAGTGAACTGCCGAAGCAAGTGTAAAACCATAACATGGTGTTCCAAAGAGGGACTTCCTGTATCTGGTAGTGTTAATTTTTTACTTTAACTTTATGTTTATTCAACCCAAAAAAAATTATGTTATTTCCTAAGCTGATGACACTACTCATCAGAGTTCACAGAACAAACAATAAATATAGTGAGAAGTTCTCTGATTCTCGTCAATTAATTCATAAGAACTTTAATCCAAATATTCGAACATATCTACTGAATAGGAAACTACCTAATGGAGTTCCATAGAAAAAGTCAACTGTCTATATATCTAAACATGAGCAATATCTTATTTTTGATTTTAATAGTTTTATGACACTGATACCAATTTTTTTCTCCTACGACGTGAATTCTATGCAACCGATTTTCATTCCATTGAAATTTATGTGCCAGCTCTAAAAAAACGAAATGCGCCCATTGTTGCCACACTTACGTTTATTTTCTGTGCTTGTGAAATATTTAAATATTTTGTTTCTTGACGTTATGGAATAGTATATTCTGTAACAAGGTTAGAATGAAAATTTGATGCGAGTGGAAAAGTTCCGAGCGCGAGCCGAAGGCGAGCGTGAGGAACCACGAGCATCACGAATTTTCATTCTAACCGAGTAGCAGACTATACTTTCTCCTCGATCGAACATTTCAAATATATATTTTTATATGAAAACGAAGAAAAGATAATTTATATTACAGAACTCAATCACAATTATATTAGGTAAACACTCAATAATTCGAGAAACATTCTACTTTGTATTAATTGTTATATTTGTACAGTTCTCGAAATGAAAACTGGTGCATGATTGGAAGAATTTTCAACAATTGCGTGGTTTGTAGAAGATGAACTAACAGTTACATAATTTGAAGTGGAAGGCATGATTAGCGGTGTATTAGATCCAGTATTTGATGAGACTAACTTATTTGCTTTATTTATTCGATTTTGCACCGAATTTTTCATGTATCCTTCTGGCACTTGAGAAGACTTCCACCTCCCATGCCTTTTTAGTGTTTCCATATCTGCTCCTGTGTCCACTAACAGTAGCCGACGTCCTCCGATAACAATGACCAGTGTGGTGGTGTATTTTGACACTCTGATTCTGAATCACTGCATAAATTCATAATACTTATTATATTTTCGAATGAAAACGTGACAGCAATAATTTTGACACTTACTCAAATTTGCCACTACGATGACAATCAACTGCGTCAAGGCTAATGTCATTATTGCTAGCCAGTGTGAGAATATTATTCTATCACAAGGGAGAGAAAGCAAATACATTTAAATTGCATGGGGGCAGAGGTGTTGCAGAATATTTCTTCAATCTCAAGAGAGAGAATTCCAGTATTCTGTAATCAAATTTGATATCAGAATTGACGAATTCTGTGATGATCGTGGAGAAAGATAATTAATGCATAGAATGTAGGTTGTACAAAGTCCGGTAGAAAAAATGATGATTTTTTTAATGTTGATGTTATGAGAACTGAAACAATGGCTAGAAACAAATGTTGATTATCCGCTGAACCTGCAGATGGAATATTGCAATCTATTCGAGTAATATGTAATGATAGAAAATTTCGAATTTTCGTGAAGTTTGTCACTATCCCAAATAATCTGTTTTAATGAAAAGTAGAAGCCAAATGTGAACATGATAAATTATGAAGTAATATTATCCAAGAATGAAAAATACAATATATTTTCATCCGCATGTGGAAATTAATTAATGAACGCAAATAGTGTAAAATGATGAACATGAATTTTTGTTCAATGAAATATGGGTATTACATTATTTTCAAGTAGTAAGTAATTGCAATTTTATGAAAACTGTTCTCGAATTATAAATTTAATCATTTGAATGCGTAGTTCAGAACTTCCCAAACATTCTTCATCTCACATACACATACTTTCAATTAATTAACCAACTTTGAATAAATGATCAAGACTAGATGTCTTGATCTTCTTCAGGTGTTATTCTATTGGAAAAATTTAACACCATTTCTCTAATCAAAAATACTCTCTGTTTTACTTCCATTGAGTACGACGTTGGTGTATATCACCATCCTATTTTGGATATGTCGTTTTATCATCGCTTACTTATTCACCACAATCCTGGTATATAAATAACGTATCTTTTCCTCCCCCAATTCAACGCCCACCAGAACGCTATTTGGTAAGTACTCCATCCGGCTCTGCATGTGCAAACATCCAGGGGTGTTTCGTTGCGGTAATTGAAATATATTGTTTTACTCGAAATACGATTTGGTCTCGAAAGAGAACTATGTAACTATTCGAAACATACGTAATTGAAAAATTGCTCGAAAAATCTGGCAATCTGGCTATAGGTCATTGTTTGACGAGTAATATAGTCCTGAAACAATATAACAAGGACACATGATATAAGTTTCACAAATAAAAATACGTTCAGGTTCGAAATGTACTGACGAAATATAGTGTTTTCTTAGACGTATGCCACCATCTGACTAAGCATAATTTATGGAAATAATGAATATTCCTTGTTTCTACTATTCAAAGGAAATCTCCCAAAACGTAAAATTATTATGAAATCGTTTTCATGGCATCCACATTCCATTAAAAATCCCTTATATGAAAAGGCGTGAATAGCAGAAGTCCATCCGTAAAGTAGTATTTTTCTACATGTAACAACCTAACAAAATTTGGAAGGGTTGAAGAGATGTACGAAACTTGGATACCTGCGCAAATACATGCAATTTCTTCATAAAAATTACGTCGGTGAGGGAATAATTTTCAGACTTTTACAGAACTTGGTTCAGCTGTAAAAATACGCAAGGATCGAAATCACAATATGAAAATTGCTGCGATAAAACAATTCCAGTTAAACACACAATGTGCTCTTCCCTTAATTTCAAGTCTCTAAATGTATTAGCAGAATCTGTGGATGTACGCAAAACCTCAAAAATAAAAAAAAATATTTTCAACCATTTAACACAATCTGGTTATGGTATAGAGATGTGCAAAATATCAAAAATCGCGAAAAACCTTCACATAAAAATAACGGCGATTAGAATTTTTTTTATTTCACAAGAAAGCACTTGCTTAGCATCAGCTCAATATACGTACAAATTTCAAATCCTGTAACTCAATTTTGAGGTTTTTGAAGGTGCAAGAACAATTTATTTTGTCAGCTCAGTCCACTATGCAAAAAGCCCTAAAAATCTGGATTCTGGATATGTTGTACATAATAAATTTCCATAACTTTTCCAATCAATTTGAAAATTTTCGCCACTCCCTGGTTAAAAGTTTAAAGATGTCAAAATTGTTGATAGTTTCGTGGTCCAGAAGTTATAAAACTATATCTCAGGAAGTACCTCTATACACATTATATATATATATATATATATATATATATATATATATATATATATATATATATATATATATATATATATGAAAAACTTGGTTCTCGGAATCAACCGCGTAAAAAGATTTGAAAAATCTCGATTTTCAAATCTTTTACCGCGGTTCATTCTTGGACACCCTGTATATATATATATATATATATATATATATATATATATATATATATATATATATATATATATATATATTTATATATATATATATATATATATATATATATATATATATATATATATATATATATATATATATATATATATATATATATATATACAGGGTGTCCAAGAATGAGATCTGTATATGGAAAACTAATACTCCTACTCTACTCCATGACTCTACAATCCGGGGTGGGTCTATATGGAAACCTGCACATTGGAAACTTTTGAAAAATTGACAATATACTAATGTCGATAGGGGCAACTCGACTATAATTTGGTTTGCAGCATTTCAGGATGGCTTTTGTTTTTACGTATATCGAATGGCAAATTGTTCACATGTTCTTGACAACACTTCATCACATTGACCATAAATAATGAATAAGTTTAAATAATCTTCGTTCGTATAATTTAAGCGCCCCTGCATGATCATTAATAATTTTCAGATGATGTGTGACAGTAACAACTCAAAAATTTATTGAAATTTTGATTGTTTCATGATGCCAACGTCAGAGCTAACCAAGAGTAACTTGGTCGTGGCATAATCGTTATATAAAAATATTGAATTGGAAATATTTCGAAAATTAAAATTTTAGATATGAATAACCTTATACAAAGTTACCTAAATTTTTTATGTTAAATACTACAAAATGAAAAAAATTGGACGTTTCCATCTGAAAACACCCTGCATGGCTAGTTATCCAAATATTATAAAAAATCTATTGAAGTAGGTCCTTTTCAATAAGGGATTCAACCCAAAGTAAGTGAAACGGGCTTCCTTATAGTTCTTCTTCGTCGTTTTCCTCTTGGCAGAGGAGTCGTGATCATAGCCTCAACTCATTCGAGCACGCGTCTAACCATTTCTCGCCATTTTTAACTGTTAAATCTGTGGATTTCATTATTTGGTCGGTCCAGCGTGTTGGCGACCTACCTCTGGACCTGAAGCCTTCTACTTGCCCTTGAATTATCAGCCACTCCAAGTTGTTCTCATTCCTTCTCTGTAGGTGTCCGAAGTATCTGAGAATTCGAGCTTGTACTATTTTAGACAATCTTTGAGGTTCTTCGACTTCTTGAATGACAGATGCATTGGTCCTTCTCGCTGTCCAGGGAATTCGAAGAATTCTTCTCCAACACCAGAGCTCAAATGCGTCAATTTTTCTGCGATCAACAGCCTTCATCGACCACGTTTCCGCTCCGTATAGTAATACCGGGACTATCAATGTTTTTACGATAGTCTTTTTGTGTTCAATGTGATAGCACTGTCTCGCCATGTTTTCTGAAGGCTTTTTGTTGTTCGCCTGGCGATTTCGCATCTACGGTTGATTTCCTGTGAACATCCGCCCTCATTTGAAATCAGTGCTCCGAGATATATGTACCGGTCAACGACCTGACATTGTCCCAGACGTTGAATGTCTGTCTGATTATTCTGAGCTCTATCGATGATCATCACTTTGGTCTTTGAGTAGTTGATATCTAAGCCAAGGTCATTACTTTCCCTTTCCAGTTCACTAAGGATTACCAGAAGTTCTTCCGAGGTGTTGGCCAACAGAACGGTATCGTCTGCATAACGTAGGTTAGAGATTTTGAACTCCGGCAATCGCAACTCCGCCGATCCAGTCATCCGCCACTCTCCTCATGATAAATTCATCGTAAATGTTAAAGAGTATGGGCGAGAGGATGCATCCCTGACGCACACCTTCCTTATAGTAACAATTGTTAATTATCTAAGGCTCGTCGTTTTTGACATAGAAACCTTAATATGTCAAAAACGCTTAGACTTAGGTATAGGACATAATACATAAAATCGGCCTAGAATCTTGCGCAAAATTCAAAAACGTAAAAAAATTGAAAAAGTTTTGATAAAGCAACGAATGTCGTGGCGAAACGTCAACTTTTTAATAAAATCGAGTTTTTTAAGATTCAACGAGCCTGTTATTGCTAATAATTTTCAAGAGATTATATACATATATATATATATATATATATATATATATATATATGTATATATATATATATATATATATATATATATATATATATATATATATATATATATATATATATATATATATATATATATATATATATATATATATATATATATATATATATATATATATATATGTATATATATATATATATATATATATATATATATATTTATATATATATATATATATATATATATATATATATATATACAGGGTCACTCACGGTGGATGGTCGGTTAGACGTTTACGGAGAACGGGACATGGGATTATTCTGAAAATTTGGTTTCATGGGTAATTGGAATTGCTCTATCGATCTAAAATAATAGTGGCGCTGCGGCGTTGCCGCTTATACTAAAAAGTAGCAGCAACTGTGAAATTTTAAATGGGACACCCTATATATTATTCCATTTTTTGCTTCTTTACCATTTTACAATTGTTTTTGTATGATACTTCCCTATTCCTATCTCCAGAGGTTTTCGAGAAATTAAATGGTTTCTATATTTTTTTGTGCAAAACATAGCTTCAACTAAATGTTCATTATTAAGGTATTCAGATTCGTAGGACGCTGAAATTTTAGGAGTAGTTTACCAAGTTCTGACGTATCAGTAATATTCAAGGGAATTTGTTCTCCATTATAAAAGGGTCCTTCAAAATTCGCAATTTTAACGATAAATACAAAAATGGTGCGAAAAGTGCATTTTTCAAATGTAATACCCTGTATATTATTGAATATCTCGAAAGAAAATTGAAATCGATTTCAAATGATGTATCATGATCCTATACCTAAAAAGTCAGGTTTCCGAAATAAAAGCAAGTTTCTATAAAAATCGGATTATTTATCCATATTTTGTATTAGGTAGCTATGAAATGTCAAGAAAGATGTCATTATGAAAATTTGACAATTAGTGCATCAACAATAAAATGTTCGCGCGTTCATTAACGGAAATTTGATTTGAAAACAATCAAAATGGAAGGCAATATCTATTCTCATGAAGTTTTGATGAAGTTATTTACTGTACATGGTCAATGTGACCAAATAATAGCAAGAACATGCAGAAGTTTCAAGGAAATGTATACCTATTGACAACCAATAAACGAGAGAAAATTTGTACGTTTACAAAATAATTTTATCACTTATGGGTCAATATTGAAAGCGAAACGAAATTTGGTTACTTTCGTTTCGCTTTCAGTATTGACCCATAAGTGATAAAATTATTTTGTAAACGTACAAATTTTCTCTCGTTTATTGGTTATCAATAGGTGTACATTTCATTGAATCTTCTGCATGTTCTTGCTATTATTTGGTCACATTGACCATGTACAATAAATAACTTCATCAAAACTTCATGAGAATAGTAATTGCCTTCCATTTTGATTGTTTTCAAATCAAATTTCCGTTAATGAACGCGCGAACGTTTTATTGTTGATGCACTAATTGTCAAATTTTCATAATGACATCTTTCTTGACATTTCATAGCTACCTAATACAAAATATGGAAAAATAATCCGATTTTTATAGAAACTAGCTTTTATTTCGGAAACCTGACTTTTTAGGTATAGGAACATGATACATCATTTGAAAGAAATTTCAATTTTCTTTCGAGATATTCAATAATATATAGGGTATTACATTTGAAGAAATGCACTTTTTACCATTTTTGTATTTATCGTTAAAATCGAGAATTTTCAAAGACCCTGTATAATGGAGAACAAATTCCCTTAAATATTACTAATACGTCGCAACTTGGTAAACTACTTCAAAAATTTCAGCGTCCTAGGAATATAAATACCTCAGTAATGAACATTTAGTTGAAGCTATGTTTCGCACAAAAAAATGAGGAAACCATTTAATTTCTCGAAAACCTCTGGAGATAGGTATAGGGAAGTATCATACAAAAACAATTGTGAAATGGTAGAGAAGCAAGAAATGGAATAATATATAGGGTGTCCCATTTGAAATTTCACAGTTGCTGCTTCTTTTAAGTATAAGCGGCAACGCCGCAGCGCCACTATTATTTTAGATCGATAGAGCAAATCCAATTACCTACCCATGAAGCCAAATTTTCAGAATAATCCCATGTCCCGTTCTCCGTAAACGTCTAACCTACCATCCACCGTGAGTGACCCTGTATATATATATATATATATATATATATATATATATATATATATATATATATATATACCTCAAGAACTTTCGGATGAAAGATGTACTCATTATTCGTTATAAGTACTGCTAAATTGCTCGGAGCCTCGAACGAAAGTTTTTCCTGAAAACCTTGGGAATATTATTATCGAAATAGTTGTATTAGGGATTACTATTCGTAAGTATTTATAGTTAGTTTATTCATTTATCAGATGCTTCGTAATGCTACAGCGCCCCTTCACTGAGGTCGAGCGCTGAGTGCATCGCGTCGAGACGCGATTAGAACAGAATAAATCAGAAAATTAGTAATAGTAGAAAATAGTTTATTTTGTTAAAAAAATTGGAAAATTATTCATTTTATTCAAAATATATTAAAAATTAGCGAAGTGCATCGCGTACTGAAAACGAAGTAGATCGATATGCTAGTCGGAAGGAATAGTCACCGAGAAGTGCAGCGTGGTTGAAGAAAAGAGTTGAAAACCCACAAAGGATCGTATTTCTACTTGAATTCAAATTACAAATTCCAACCCTCTAATTCAATCTGCTGAAGCTGCAGATTTTATCAAATTTTCAAAAACCACGAAAAAACAAGAATTATCTACGATACCAAATTTCAGCTCATTTGACCTGATGGAAGCCGCTGGAGATGCCATTATATACAGAAAAAAAAATAAAATTATATATATATATTATATATATATATATATATATATATATATATATATAAATAATTATATATATATATATATATATATATATATATATAAATGGAAACAAGAAATATCTTCGTAAAAATGGCAGCATTTGGAAAAATTTACCAAAAAAAAAGTTCCGTTCTAACTCGAAAACAATGCCAGATATCAGACATCAATTAAATCTCGAAAATAATGGTCTAGAAGGTCTAACACATACAAAATCTACTCTCGTACCTGACTGTTGGCTTTCGATACGCTACAAAAGTAAAAGTCTTCGATTTTACTCTGAAGATATCTGCCGTTTATGGAATAATGGACTTCACTGATTGCTATTACGAAGATTTATTGGATCTGTATTTTAAAGTGCGTAATATTCAGTGCTAGCAAACTATATATATATATATATATATATATATATATATATATATATATATATATATATATATATATATATAGTGAGCCAATCACTTTATCACTTTATTGCATTAATATTATGGAAACTGCTTTCCCACTGCAGGTTTTAAACGAATGAGTACCTATATATCATATGAAGGGAAACATTTCAAATACACTCTTGATGTATATAAACTCTTTTAGTGGGAACCCTTTTTTGCAGTAAGAGCCCACAACCCTACATAAATAGCTGTCGAATCGATGAAACGTGAACTGACTGAACTAACAACCACGCCACGCACCTAACATAAACAGAAATTCCATTTGCATATTATTTTCCGAAACATACGGCACCACCTTGGCGCCCCCGTAGGCCAAGACTTCATCGTTTTCCATTCTCATCCCTCCGTATATCGAATTTTAAACGATTCGATTTGACGAGACGTCAAGAGCATCAGCCGAATAAACGCATGAATTTGCCAAGCCGTCAGACAATATTATGTGCAAACACACGTGTCTCCTGCGGATGTACCTGGCAAGTATAGCTCAGGTCACTGAAATACTCTTCCTACTGTTTACTTTCCCACGTCCGAAACTTAATGTTATGGCCGGTCTGTACTCGTGTTTCGCCCTGCCTGAATTATTCTAAGCTTTCACTTAACCTACCTCCAATCACTCAAGGAAAATAATCGCATATTGTTACATGGTTGCCATTTACTAAATCTCTGACAGAAGAGTACAATGATATCTCCGTTTGTAGTTACAATGCCTCATACATTAATCTGATTTTGTGTTGCATATCTCTCAAGTGTGAATTTATAATCAGTTTCCGGTACAATAATAGTCGATTATCCTTATTGTCTGTTCAGAAAAACAGTATTATTAGTTATTAATTCATTCTGTTGTGCATTGCTACTATATATATATATATATATATATATATATATATATATATATATATATATATATATATATATATATATATATATGTATATATATATATATATATATATATATATATATATATATATATATATATATATATATATATATATATATATATAATTATGTAGGTACAAAAAAATTTTTGGAACATTTTTGCAAAACTCCTTCAAATTTAATCACAGTTTCGGAAATTTATATGTGGATTGAGTTGATGCTAAGGAAGTATATTTTGGCATTAAAACTGACTCTCATTGTCGCCCAATGTATGTAGAAGTTTCATTTCTGTTCGTGCTGTTTGAGAATTCACTCAACTTCACAGCTCATCAAGATTGAGTCAGATCGTTGAAATTTCTTACGTAAATTGAATTAGTGGTTAAATTTATTTTTATTAGCGGCGCCATTTTAATATAGAGATTTTATAGTAAGTACAGGAAATGAAGCATTTTGGCTCGCAATTTTTTCGCCCAGCATGGAAACACGTGAAATTTTCACAGAAGGTAGGGAATAGCCCAAGGATCATTTTCTACATCTACATCTACATACGCTAAAACCTTGGGGGTGGTTTCCACCCCACCTCGGGGTTGGAAATTTTTTACTACATTTTAACTATAGGAGTCGATGGAAAAAGTAATTCTTAGAAAAAATGTTTCTAACATTTTCTTAATAAAACTAATATTTTTTGAGTTATTCGCGGTTGAAAGTAACAGTTTTTCATCGAAAAAATCGATGTTTTTGAAAGGTTTTTTGCGAATAGCTCGAAAAATATGCATTTTATCAAAAAAACTGTGTAAAACAAAATTGTAGCTTTAAAGAAAAAACAAAATCATTGTTTAATTATTTTTCTACGACCATTACAAACCGAGATACGGCATGTTAATGGTTAACTTTTTTCGCCAAATGCATAATTTGAAAGATTCAAATAACAGGAAAAATTTGCACTGTGCGAGGAAAACTCTTTCAATTCTTTTTAAAGTATTTAATGAGAGCTTCTAAACAACAACAAAAAAAAAAGTTTTTAGCATAAAAATTAAGCGAATTATGATCAAAATAAGGTCGGTAACTACTTGTTTCTACGAAAAAATCAGTGAAAACAACCCCCTTACCACCCCACTAATTGAAAATGATCCTCACCCTTCTGTAGTTCTCTTCATACATGTGTTTTCAATACAACCAAGAAGTTTGGTCAATTTAAAATGCCTAATTTCAGAAAAATTGGAGTTTAAAGAGAAAACAATTTTTTGTGATTTCGTATTTTTCACCCGTTTCTCTGAAATATCTCCGAAATTACTGGAGATGCGAAAAAAATGATAGAGTACTAAGCTGTAGCTTTTTCAATGACTTGAATAATTCTGTACATATATTTGCTGTACAGTGAATATTTGGTGAGATATAGCCGTTTAAAACCTCTATTTACAAACGAACACCACCTTATTCGAGCCCTTTAAACTCACCCCATTTGAAAACTAAGGGATCTTAAGGAATTTAATTCACATAATCTTATAGCTCTTGAAAAGCTCTACAAAATCGTTCATGACTAAAAATGAAGGAGCTCTGTTTAAAAAACCAATAATTTTTTAAACAGGGTTCGGAGCGACAGGACATAAAGCTCATAAAATGACAAAACCTTGTAATTCTTTCATCCAGCATCGATTTGAATAAAAATTTGGAATTAGGCTCATTTCACCCTCTAGTTAATTTTCTACATCGTGCCGTTGTACGCTTTTTGTTCTTTAAGGGTGAAAACTACCCCTAATTGTGAAGAGTTATAAAAAACATTGTAAACCTTAAGATGGGTGAAATTTGGCTTGGATTACTTGCATGATGATTTTTATATGCTATGGAATACAATTTCTAATGTTTCAACGCTTAAATCCACAATTGCTGGAGCTTAACGTAACTATAACTCACTATTTAGTCTACTAAGATCACAAGTAAAATCGGCTGTCACTCATCTGCTAATGTCACTGGAATAATTCTGACGTTTTCAAATTAAGTTTATATTACCTAATTATTGTGAATTTATATCTTAGTATTTATTGTTATAGTCGTAGATAAAGTATAGTATTCAATTTGCGGTAATGGTCATAACTCACTTGATGAATTACAGCCCTGCAAACTTCATCTACGTCAGTTATGACCTACAGTACCGCTCGTTGAATAATATACTATTATCTCAAACAATGATCTTGCATCGATTTGTACCAAAATGGTGAAAACTAACCCTAATTGTCAAGTATTATAAAATAACATTTCAAACCTCAAGATGGTTAAAATTTGGTTTGGATAAGTTGAATAATGATTGTTTCATACTTTGGAATACAATTTCTAATGTTTCAATCCTTCAAATTTTACCCTTGTTAGAGCTTGATATAAAAAAAATTATTTATCCTAAAAAATGATTAATGATCCTAAAGCATAAAACAACCACTACTTTACGAATTCAAACAAACTTTTACCCATATTAAGGATTTGCAATGTTATTTTATAATTTTTCACAATAGGGGTAGTTTATAATTTTTCACAATAAGGGGTAGTTTTCACTTCTAAAAATAATCAACGCCCATGAGCATGATATGAGATATGAAGTACAGGGTGAGATAAGCCCAATCCCTAATTTTCATGCAAATCGATGAGAGACGAAATCCTTCTTTCAGGATAAATAACTTTTTTTATGTCAAACTCTAACAAGGGTGGATTTTTAAGGGTTGAAACATTGAAAATTGTATTCGAAAGCATGAAACAATCATTATTCAACTAATCCAAACCGAATTTCACTCATCTTAACGTTTACAACGTTATTTTATAACTTTTTACAATTAGGGGTAGTTTTCACCCTTAAAAAACAAAAAAGCGTACAACGGCATGATGTAGAAAATGAACTAGAGGGTGAAATGAGCCTAATTCCAAATTTTTGTTCAAATCAAGTATATAATTTTGTGTTAATTTCTGCAACCGTGACCATTTTACCGCAGATATTTTCAATTTTCATATAATTATCCTTCCCGGTGCATAATAATATTTCCAGCGGTTCGCATCACACCGAATGAAAATTTGGTTAACGGAACCGCCGTCATTCTTAAGTGGATAGTTTTTGATTTTTTCGTGGTTTTTCAAAAATTGCCATACTTCGCAGCTTCTGCAGAGAGGGTTGAAATTTGGTAGATACATTGAGTTTATGTTGAAATACGTTTCTTTGTGGGTTTCAACTCTTTTTCCAAAGCGCGCTTTTCGTGGTGACTATTCAGTTCGAATTGCATCTCGATCTGTTTCTCCATCAGAAAGTAGTGCAATTGGCGAATTTTTTTCTTACAATAGAGGGCTGAAATTTGGTATGCGGATTGAGTTGATGTTGAGGTACGTTCCTTCGTTGGTTTCAACTATTTTAACCAACCATGATCACCACATCGCTAATTTATTTTTTTGTTATCGATAAAATGAATTATTTTCTACTTTTTAATAAGGTTTGCTATTTAGGCGTTATTTTTGAAAATATAATACAATCCATCAGAATCGAAACTTGAGGCCATGCATTTTGCGCGAAAAATACGACCTTAGTGATGGAGCTCTGCTGCTCATGAAATTTTTGTATTTCTGGAGAACTTGTATATAGGTCTGAAAGTTAACAGTATTAATTTTGTTGCTTATAAATGAACTTTCTGGAATTAATTTTCGAGAGAAAATTATCAGGTTCAATTTCCAATTTTCAGTTCTAAGAAAAAGAGACTGCAGATGAAAATATCATTCATATGAACTCACAAAATTAGATTCTGTTACTATCATATTCCTCCACATAAGATACAGTTAAGGTTTTATGCTTCCAAAAATTGAATAAAGCATTTAAAAAAATATCGTTCATTCATACATTCTGAGAGGATTGTATTAGGTATTCAAAGTTATCTGTTCATTTTCACTCACCACTTCAACTGCAGCTAAATATCATTTATTAGTGTAATAGTCTAGTCAACAAGTTCAAAAACGTGTTAATTCTTGGTAAAGCTCCTAAAAATATGAACGATAGCTCATTCGATTCGGAATGACGTCTAGAAAAATGCATCTCGAGGATTTATTAGCACATAAACAATTGCAATTGTTATTAACAACTTAAGTTGAACAAAATATGGCATTTTGTTTTTCGTTAATAACTCATAAGCTATTGATATTTAAGAAATTTTGAAAAAAGATCCTCAAAGATGAGAAAATTTCCAATGAAAAAGTGTGGACTTCCGGAACTCTACCTATATTATTTATAATTTTAATTTAATGCCGAAAATAGGGCTTCGCGCGGCCGTTGAGCTATGGACGCTTTGCCGCTAAAGCGAGTGCACCACATAAAATAATTTTGTTATAGTAACAAATGTTAATTTAAAAATTTGAATAAATTATTGTTATCAGTCCAGATACTGAACGAAGAAAAAACAAGTTGGAAAAAAAATTTAATGAAAATTTTCAAAAGTTATACTATTGTTTATAACCAATTTTTTCCAATCTTCTTTTCATGAATAACGCATTAAAAGTTTTAATGATTGCCCTAAAAATTTTTGCTCCGTGGAGCCTGCGATGTATTATACCTACAAGATCAATGCGATAAAATTTTAAAGTCATTATGTTTATTAATGATTTTAAGTTAACAAAAATGAAATTTTCTTGGAATATGTTAAAAAATTTTTACTCTCGCAACAAATAATAATATTATTTCCGTTCTGTATCCAAAAATAGGACGAAATGCCTCTCGAGAAAATTTTTTTAAATAATTTTTTAAGATATTGTTTATAAACAAATAGACAACTTTTAACATTTTTTGAAAATTTTTTTCACCATTTCATTGATTGGCTAAATTAATGATTTTAAACAACAACAAAAAATTTTTAATAAAATTTTTTTTTTATGTGTATAGCTAGTTATATTTCGATTGTTTAAATTAATTATTGAAGAAACTATTTTTTTCTCTATTAAAATCAAAAGTTGCATTCATTTTCATAGTGTAACAAAAAAAATAAATTTTTATTCTATAATCCATTGCTTATTAAATTAACAATTGTTATAAACAAATTCATATAAACTGTTATATTTTTTTCTCAAGCTAAAAAAAATTACAAAAACAGCCATACATATGAAAGTACAAAAAAATATTTTTTCTATTTTTTTCAATAATACTTTTAAATATTTACAACGACTTCGAAGTTGCACCGCGTCATTCGATTTGTCAAGTAACAAATCATATAATTTATCTAACTATTAAGATACGATAATGGACATTCAGTTGGTTTTTTATGAAGGATTTTAATTAAACTTTCAAATCACTTAAAGACTATGTTATATAACTATTGTTTATCAGCTACTAATCTATTTGTTATAAAAAATTGAGAAATTTCTTGTCTTTTCGTATCTTTATGACTTATTAATTGTTTCAATAATGAAAACACAGCTATTTGAGTTCGGAATAATTTTGTTCAATAATAAAATACCTACCAATCAATTCTTGATTTTGCGGCTTCAACTCATGTTCTCTTATAATTCTTCTTTTTTTAATTAACCATTTTGTCAATTCAAATTATGAGAAAGTCAAGAAAATCTTCCAAATTTTTATAAACAAATAGAATAGTAGCTGATAAACAATAGTTATAATAAGGTCTTTAAGTGATTTCAAAAGTTTAATTAATCCTTTTCATTAAAAAAAACCAACTGAATGTCATTATCGTATCTCTAATAGTTAATAAATTATATCCCAATTTTGTTACTTGACAAATCGAAGACCGGTGCAAACTTCGAAGTCGTGTTAAATTTAAAAGTATTTTAAAAAACACAAAAAAATATTTTTTTGTACATTTCATATGGATGGCTGTTTTGTAAATTTTTTTTAGCTTAAGAAAAAAAAAATATAACGGTTTATAGGAATTTTTTTATAACAAATTGTTAATTTATAAACAATGGAGAGTGATGTCTAATAGATAAAAAAAAATTTTTTTGTGTGTTAAACATTATTTAAGCCAAGTCAATGAAATGGTGGAAACAAATTTTCAAAAAGAGTGTCAACTTGATCCTATTTGTAATAAAACAATATTTTAAAAAATTATTAAAAAAAATTTTTTCCGAGAGGCATTTCGATCCTATTTTTAGATACAGAAACGAAATAATATATTATTTGTTGAATTTTTAAATATTTTTTAAACAACATTTCACAGAAAATTTCATTTTTGTTAAACTAAAAAATTCATTATAAACAAAATAATAAACTTAAGAAAATTTTATGCATATTCTTGTTATAAAGTATATACTATAGCAAGGTCCACGGACCAAAAAATCATAGGGCAATCATTTCAAATCTTCTATGTCGGTTATTCACTGAAAGAGAGATTTGGAACAAAAAAAAGTTAATGAACAATAGTTATACTTTTTGAAAAATTCACTTAAAAAATTTTTTCCAACGGGTTGGATTTCTTCGCTTCAAGTATCTGATGATATCACTCAATTTATTTCAAAATTTTAAATAAACATTTGTACTATTAACAAAAAATTATTTATGTGGTCTCCCACTCCGGCTTTAGCGGCAAAGCGGTTCCAATCGGAGCTCAACGGGCCGCGCTGGGGCCCTATTTCGGCCATTAAATTAAATTATAATAATATTAGGTAGAAGCTAAGTCATCAGCCATCTCGCAACCATAACCCCTCACATTCTCTCCTTCGCGGGTCTCACGCAGCAAGACGGGAGCTATTCTCCTATCAACATAGTTCTCTCATCAAAGTGTCAGATACGTCCTCATTGACGCCTGACTGTAAATATTATCCAGTGACTACGTAGACACTCTATACCAGAACACTAGCTCAACGCACACTAGCCGCCGCCTGCAGGACAGTGTGCCAGGATGATGGACATGCATCTGATTATAAATGCCCTGCCTCTCATACTAGCTGCTGTTTCAGAATACTACCCAATTTCTTAAATATCAATAGCTTATGATGATTAACGAAAAACAAAAATGGCCATATTTGTTCATCTAATTTGTAATAACAATTGCAATTGTTATCTGTGCTAATAGTAATCCCTAGTATACGCACCACGGGTGGCAAGAGCAATTCTCACGCTGGAGTTATAATTTACACTTTAATAGAACCGCGGCGGGTATGAAGAGCAACCGTCATTCCGAATCGAATGAGCTATCGCTCATATCTTTAGGAGCTTTACCAAGAATTAACACGTTTTTGAACTTGTTGACTAGACTATAAAAAGACCTGTCACGCATTCATCAAATAGAACAATATTTCTGCTATTCCAAAATATTAAAATAGAATGACCAAATACGGTATATACGAGTATATAGAGAGTATATAGATGTTACATTTACAAAAGATTATGACGTTCCAGTTAACTTCTGCTATTAATAATACCGTCACTACGCGTGGTCATCGGCAGCGAGCGACTATCACCACACGAATAGCCAACCTCAACCGAATCAGAGGCGACAGCCGTTATTTGCCTTATAGGTTCTTATAAGAGTCCACTGGATCCGTCTCTCGTCTCAAACATTGCACTACACACATCCAAACGGATACTAGACAGGTTCATTAAATGCGTACTATGTGTTCATCCATGCGCTCATGTATTAATCAATGGAGAAACAGCATGACACGCTTGACATATTACATCCACTCCGGCCAAGGCGGCGTTTGCTGCGTGCAACCTTAAGAATGAAAATGATATATACATATACATTTCCTGCCACACCTCTCAGCTTCACTCAGTGCGTCTACCTGCCTGACATCAGTACTTTAATTTCTTTGTCGCGTTGGGCTAAATACAAACATTTGTGAATCTAAATTTTTTTTCGGAAATCGGAGAGATTCCGAGATTCGTTGTGCAAATGAGTCTTAAATTAACATTTTGTTTAATGTAGTTTTCAAGTCATAAATTCTCAGAGAAGTATAGAACTTCTAGATAAGATCGTTGAGTTATTTTTCCGGATTCAAAAGATCTCGTGCAGTTTTTATTTATTTTTCAGTGATAAGTGGCATAATGATATTCTACTTTGTCTGTAGGGAATTAACCATGTATTCCTCTCGATCTCGATGCTAGAACTATTTGATTCGTAATATATTTCTTCAGCGTTGAAGCATTTTTAAGATTAGTCAATGGACTACTTTTCTATGTGTGAAAACTGATGATTCGAGGGGTTTGCCACGGTTTTCTTGGCATTTAAGGTTTTTCATTATTTTCAGTACATTCTTTGTATTTTTCTCTTCCAAAGAAATTATAATATTTCAGTTCACTTCAAGGAAAAATTGATGAAGATAACAAACGTTCATTTCAGTCGCCCTGGAAAACTTCCCAAATGCGAATCAACCGAATATCATTAATATACATGCGAAATAGTATACACCGTTTAATACATATGCTGTAAACAGCACTCATTTAATATTTCATGGCTTTCATCGAGTCCACAGCTATATCGCAACTGAAGATGTCTGTCGCAGTTAGAGAGGAAACGTCTGAGGGATCTATACAGAAGTTTCCACTTTATTCAACTCTGGACACTATCCGTGTAATTTGATAAGCATTTGGATCAATATACATTACCACTTTACGTTAATTTATAGTCAATTTAAATTATTGTACCAAGATGTGAGCATTTTCTTACGAACAAGCATGTGGATAACATTAATGCCTATTATTGAATTATTCAAAAATGAAAAGAAGAATGGAGGAAAACTCCTTATCATGCTGTGAATTCCACATCTGATATTCATTAACTGTTAGTTGTGAGCGTTGAGTAGATGGCGTACTTCCAATATAGTTTCATTATGTGATGCATATTTTGATAATTATCGACATTGATTATATGTGTATTGATTATATGTGCATTTATTTTTTTAATGTGGAGGTAAATATTTAGTGCAATTCACGACAAGAGATGAAATATTATGAAGGCTTGAGTTTCCGATATTTCGAAAAATTTAACTGAAAAAAATTCGAATGACCCTGTTGTGGAATACTTCTCAAATGTTTTTGGATTTTACTCCGTGATAAATTGACGAGCATCAAGCAGCATTCAATGTTTGAGATGAAATGTTTGGGTAAATTTATAAATGCGAACTCCTTCATGTCCATTCTCGAACAACAGACTGTGCTTCAGTGTTTCACTAAAACTTTAAAAATGCAACCGAAATGATCCAAATATGAATATATTACTTTAGGTCAGTCTAGGATCTAAGCGAAGCGTTAAAAATTTAAAGTTGAGTCTTAGAAAGAAGTATTCTTCTTTTACTAAAATCCACACAAATTTGGATAATTCAATGAAGTCTCTTCTTCATCAGAAGTAAATTCCTATGGAGCACTGCACTAGTATTGAACGGATCTAGAATCCGTTCAAATCTATCGAAATTTTCATTTTGAAAGTATTTCTCAAACCAGTTAATGAGTTTTGGTGAATGCCTTCAAATATGGTTATTATATCTTGAGAAAAATATGATAATTGCATGTGACAATATTGAAAAAAAAAATCTTTGATTTAATCTTCCATTATTTTTGTTCACCATAACGTTAGTTTTTTCATGAAAGCTGACATTTTGCCCTTGATTTTATTAGTTGCTTGTTTTCACTTGCAGAGAGAGAAAGAGAGTGAGAGAGTAAGAGAATTCAGATTTTGCTCATGATATGCTTTCCGAAAGATGTTCCAGAATATTCCAGATCTATAGCAAAAGGCACCTCGACGTGTCTTAGCTGATTATACCGTACTATACTGAATGCAAGTTTATTTTACACAGAATCAAGTAAAAATAAACCATCACAAATATCCAGATAATTTTCACATTATTTTTTGTTTAGTTAGACCATATGTTTCGCGACGCCACTGTAAAGTGACCACGGCGCCCCAGGGCGTCGCGGCTCACAGTTTGGGAATCTCTGAAGTAGTGTACTCTAAACGCAATACGTTTTTTGTATCTGCTATTTCTATGTTCTCAGATTCGAATAGATTATTATTTTTAGTATGTCAACAACGTAGCTAGTTAGCTGTGTGCTTATTAGCGTTTGAGGTGTCGAGTGGTTTTCCATGAGTATTTAGCATTTATCATGGCTTAAGTAAGTCACTACTTGCAAACTTACGAAAGTGAATTATAGGTTAGTATTCATCCTCTGAACTCCACCTAACCTCCATTATTTCCTAAATTATTCAGTCTCACACTTGTATTATGTGATCTGCCTGGAGGAGTTCTGCCTCATAACTCAAACAGCCCTGTTTCCTAACACATACTTGAGGTTGGAATGAAACACGTAACCCATTTTTCTTCCAGATTTCTTTCAAACGATAGAAATTGAATTCAACACTAAAAATAAACATTGAAATACAGATTTTTCATACTTGCCGAAAATCTTTCAATCACTACCCGGTAATCAATCTATCTGAGCTCCCGAACATGTGGAGACAAACCTGTGGACTTGATATCGTTCAGAATTTTTGAGAATCCTATCAACCTAACCCAGATGAGGAAATCAATGAGGATTCATTTATTATTTCATTTGAATTTTTCCTCATATCTACACTTTTTTTGAAGACATTCTAACTACTTTTTGAATTGACTAAAATTTTATTTACATAGTTTTCATTTACATATTAGGTACGTTACTTTTATTATTAATTTTTCAAATTGTCTGCAGAAAGTTGTTGTCAGCAAACTTTCATTCAATCCGACATTTTATCATATAACTTACTCAAAAAAATGATTTTTTGTATTATCATTATTACAAATGTATTGTTTCTGATCCAGGGAACTTCTCCCTATTTATATTCATAGTTAATGCATAACAGAACGTAATCCACTTACAGAAATCATCGTGAGCATCGTGGGGAGATTCTTTTCATTAAATCCTTGTTAGAACCCCCGCTGCAAACACGCGGTATAATGAAACGACAATACGATACGATGCAAACTTAATTTAAAGTGGCGAGAGCAATCCAATCTGGAGTTCGTGTTGTAAATCGAAATCCGGCAAGAAAGACCCGCAGATAGATAAATCAGAGTCGAAACGGCCGCCACGATGGTGGGGATCGTGGGGGCAGATTGCGGAATATTGCACAAGGCGGATTAGTACCAATCGGGACGTATATTCTGACGAAAATTGTTATTGGCAATACAATAAAGCAATACAATAAAATAGTTCGGCAGAATTAATCTCCTACCTTTTACAGAATTGATATAGGGAATATGCCTTCTATATATATATATATATATATATATATATAAATATATATATATATATATATATATATATATATATATATATATATATATATATATATATATATATATATATATATATATATATATATATATATATATATATATATATATATATATATATATATATATATATATATATATATATATATATATATACATACATATATATATATATATATATATATATATATATATATATATATATATATATATATATAAATATCTATATACAGATTGTTAAAAAACAACGTTTCAATACTTTGGGAGCTGATTATAGACCTCAAAATAAGTGAAAAATTTCATACCCAAGCATAGGTCCGCAAATGAGCCGTTTTGGAGATATAATCGATTTTCGGTTTTCAAATTAACTACTAGTGCAACCAAATACGATATTCGATTTATTTTCATCTTTCAGATGTCTTGTTTCCTGAACTTAAAATTCAAATGTTTTTCAGTCGTTTCAAGAACAGCTGGCATCAAACATTTGCTTTTCATATGACATTTACGTACTTCTATTGAGTATTTTGCATCCGATTCGAGTTGTTTACGTTCTATTAATTTGCTGTTAAGAAAGAGTTATTATTCCTGAATTTGAATTTATTCTAATATTGAGATGAGTGAAATGGTTTTCATGTATCGCTGTGTATACGGAAGTTGTCCTGCAGGATGTTACCTTTATGCAGTGGCTTATCCCGATCGTCAACTTCCTTGTCATGTGACGTTCAATCATGTTTTCAGACGATTGAGGAAAACTGCTTTGAAATGGACGGTGGTCATGGGAAACTTCTGTAAAACACTAGAAGTCAAAAATTAATCGAATATATTCTGTAATTAATCGTATTTGGTTGCGTTAGTAATTAATCTTTTGAAACCCGAAAATTGCTCATATCTCCAAAACGGCTCATTTGCGAACCCATATAGTCAAGACGTGTGATGCAAGCGTATTTGATATTGATGTCCTAACTTCCACTAAAAACAACATTGTGAGTTTTGCTGATGAGAATTTTCTAATAGCATCCACCTCCAATAGAGGTTCTGTAGGTATAGATCTTGCAATCAACGTACTGTGCACGCTTATTCGATAAATAGCAATGTTAAGATCTTTTCAAACTAAGGATCTGATAATTAAGTTGCCGCGAAAACACAAGCAATCAAGAAAAACATTCCGCATCGATTCTCAAATTATTAGTATAACCAATGACGTGCATCTTTTGGATATCGACATTAATTCCAATTTAACCTTGTACTAATACGTCTCAACCATTGCGAAGTCTGCTGCCGAGAAGTTTAGTTATATTTTTCGTGCTGAAAATCTGTTTACGCCAAAGCAGCTATTGGTGCTTTATAGGGTTTGAGTTTGTCCAGCATAAGAATACTATTCTCATGTCTAGAGCACTACAGTAAAGCATCTGCGACTCAATTCAAGAAACAGCAATGATGAACCGTCATTAACCGCTGAGATTCATTCATTCGAACATCGGAGGTAGAAGATGGACTTATAACTCTTTGTTCTGCAGCAATTAGCACCATAACCCCACTAGGAGCACAAGGTATTCAGAAGATATACCTACCAAGAGAACATCCCAACATCGATTTTCTATAGTGAGTTTTTTCAGCCGAACCGCAAACCTATGAATAATTTACTCTTATAGATGTTTCGATTTGCTATAACTTGAGTGGTTTGAATCCAACATGAACCGCCATTTGTTTAAATCATCTCGGTGAGCGTACGACGCTTTATAAACTTCAGTTTTTCCAAAAACTGCTCATAAAAAATATATAACAAATATTTTCTAAATGTATATATATATATATATATATATATATATATATATATATATATATATATATATATATATATATATATATATATATATATATATATATATATATATATATATATCTATATTATATATATATATATATATATATATATATATATATATATATATATATATATATATATATATATATATATATATATATATATATATATATATATATATATATATATATATATATATATATATATATATATATATATAAAGCTATGAGAAAACTCGTTGGGTACGCAGCATGCAGGAAGTATACTCTTATAACACTCTTTCCAATATTTCGACAATGTTTATTGTCATCATCAGGGAATGCTACAATATTATTACAAAGTGAAACTAGGACAATTTGTGGAAAAAACAACAAATAACTTACAGTGTCCATGAGATTGTATGCATAGATCTTAAATTGAAATTAATCTTGACGTTCATATCAAAAGTGCACATGTTCAGAACAAAGTCAGTGAGAGTAACTTAAAATTGCCATCATCACCAAATTTGAACAATTAAAGGCAGAAACAAAACAGTCACATTAAAATTCAAATTATTGTAAAATTATTATTAAATACTACATCATACCGGTATTCACATCGTCGGCATGGAAAGTGAAATGAAATTTAAAAAAATATATATAACCAAAAAGTGAGGCTAAAGTGTGAACATAGAAGAGGTGAAAACACGCCAAGGACCGAGATCTCTTACTCTTAGAGCAGCAGAGCACAGAAAAGATATCACATCGCCAGTATGTCATCTCCCACCAAAGGAAAGACACTCCGAATGTTGAAATTATTAAATTAAACAACTGAAAGATACATGAACCTTATTATAATAATATATATAACCTGTTTGTTTGGTCAAACAAACAGGTTATTGAAAGACAGGATTTGTTCGCATAAGAGTGACTGTAGATTACACCCTGAAAGATGTGCACTTAGTGATCATGTACATAAAGAAGGTCATAATATCAATTTTGATGCTGCTAAAATCTTAGCTAAAGAGTCCAACAAATATAAGAGACTTTTTTTGGAAATGGCTTTCATTTCGCAGTCATCCTCTTGTGTGAACAAAAAGACTGATATTAAACATTTAAGTGAAATATATTCATTCTTATTGCACTTGGATCAGTATCCTCATAACGTAAGAGTTTCAAACTCCTTTTCTATTGATTGATTTAATTTTGGAATTTTAATTTTATGACTCACTTTTCCAGTTTCTTGTTGTACTCAAGTATTATAGACAGTTTTGACCCCCCCTTTTTAGAATTAGCCTCTCTTTATGGTTTCCTAAATTTTATATAACGTTTTTCGCCATAATGTTCATGTATCTTTCAGTTGTTTAATTTAATAATTTCAACATTCGGAGTGTCTTTCCTTTGGTGGGAGATGACATACTGGCGATGTGATATCTTTTCTGTGCTCTGCTGCTCTAAGAGTAAGAGATCTCGGTCCTTGGCGTGTTTTCACCTCTTCTATGTTTACACTTTAGCCTCACTTTTTGGTTATATATTTTTTTTTAATTTCATTTCACTTTCCATGCCGACGATGTGAATACCGGTATGATGTAGTATTTAATAATAATTTTACAATAATTTGAATTTTAATGTGACTGTTTTGTTTCTGCCTTTAATTGTTCAAATTTGGTGATGATGGCAATTTTAAGTTACTCTCACTGACTTTGTTCTGAACATGTGCACTTTTGTTATGAACGTCAAGATTAATTTTAATTTAAGATCTATGCATACAATCTCATGGACACTGTAAGTTATTTGTTGTTTTTTCCACAAATTGTCCTAGTTTCACTTTGTAATAATATTGTAGCATTCCCTGATGATGACAATAAACATTGTCGAAATATTGGAAAAAGTGTTATAAGAGTATACTTCCTGCATGCTGCGTACCCAACGAGTTTTCTCATAGCTTTATCCTAACTGGTCAGCAAAGACTTCCCCTCTCTTATATATATATATATTATATATATATATATATATATATATATATATATATATATATATATATATATATATATATATATATATACAAGAAGTAAGGTGGTATCATAGTATATATGGAAATATCTCTCTTATAACTCCTTATCTTATTTATCGTAAAGTGTTGGCAAAATGTCATATTGATCTTTTCGTTTTGAGATATAAGATTAATTCACAATGCCAATACTTTGATTAAATTTTTGTTTGTATATTTTTCTTGATGCTATTCATATTATCAATTATTTTCGTTCTATTTGTACTTTCCAAAGTACTTATGGTTTCAAAATGGTTGCTTAGGCTAAATTACCGATATATTCAAAAAACTACGGCCGATTTCATCATACTTTTTTGCCTATCCTTTTTTCTTGAAGAATTACTACTTTGATAATAGAAGAAATAATCTTTCGCTTACCAAGGAATGAATCTGTTGTGTTCTAACTGTTGTTGATACAAAAACGCTATGCCCAGGTTGAAGTTTGTAGCCTACAGCAGGCTTTTCTCGGGGGTAACTTGCACAGTTTGGCTTGAAATACGAATCTTGTGAGACGAAGCTGAAATCTCTTCGCACTGTAGAAGCGAATGGAGCTCTGAACCAAGCGAAAGGTTTAGAATTTCTTTCGTACACTAATTCTGCTAATCCTTTCGGTAAATGTAGCCCAGGTTCTAGAAAGTTCAACTTAGTTATTTATAATTCGTATTCAATATAGTAGAAATTGTATAATTCTTAAAGTGCTTATCATCAGAAAGGAACACATGAATTATAATGGTGTATGTATAGGAGAAATATCGCACCGCACACCTAAGGAAAATTCATAATAGTTCCACAACCACTACTATGAAAATATAAGATAATATTCAGTTATAATAAAATTCTTGTCCTCATATTTAAGTTTCTGACTTTTGATTTTCTCAAATTTTTAAAATTATCAGCTGGAGCATTTGCGCGGTTTTTCCCACCCCTTTAGGTAAAATAGTTTTGGGAAACTTCTCGTATAAAGGAAATATAAGAACTAAAACGAAATATTTAATTTAAACAAAAAATAACCATCACAAAATATTTCACAAGTAAGAATATTTGAAAGTGCAAAATTCTCTTTTCATTTCTGATATTCTCATCGAAATCATATCTCTTCAGATTTGAATTGATGAGGCCATAACTCAATGAAAATCAATTGTTAACATGTTTGAGAAATGAAACTCTGAGTTTCCAAAATTCGCACCTGAAGAAGCTGAAGTATCTGCGAAACGCGTTGTGCAACTGTTGTTGTTTTATTATAATGTGAAAATCGTTAAACTCGGAGTTTCATTTCTCAAACATATCTCTTCAGTATGAAAGAACGTTCTTAATTTTTAAAATTGTGTTTAATTTCATATTTTACTGCAAAATTGTATACTATTTTTCTTAGACCAAAGGAGTCAACCCAAAAAAATAAATTTGCCAAATTTATCAAATGATTCACTAAATCTTGTTCTTGTTGCGCACGGAATGTACCTCTTCTACCTAAACCATGTCCTGGTAACACAAGTTTATTGTTCCACGAATTTCAATTCTGGAATATTGAAGTCATGTTGAAGGTATAAGATCTAATGAGGTAACCAACAAGAAATAATCGCTCATTTAGAAAAAGCAAACTCTCATTTTGTTCGAAAATACACTCAAATAAAAACAAAAGTATTGCAAAAGTAACACATTTTTCTAGCTGCATTTGGTAAGCTTAACCATGTGTTCAAATCTGAAATCCCAGTCTGTTTGAAGAGAACGGTTTTCAATCAATGCATTTTACCTGTATAAACCTACAGCGCCGAAACCCTAACTTTGACGAAGACCACCATAAACAAAATCCAGGTAATGCAGCGAAGAATGGAAAGAGCGATGTTAGGTGTATCCTTGAGGGATATGATACCAAACAAAACATTACGCAGGAAGACAAGAGTAACTGATGCGGTGGAAAGAATAACCCGCTTGAAGTGGAATTGGGCAGGCCATGTGGCCAGAAGAGGTGATAACAGATGGACCAAGAGAATTATAGAATAGAGACCCAGAGCAGATGCCTTTAGAAGCAGAGGACGCCCACCAACACGCTGGTCCGACGACATAAAGAGGGCAGTCCCTAGTTGGATGACGGTTGCTGGGGACCGTTCAAGATAGAAAGGATTAAGGGAGGGCTATGTCCAGCAGTGGACGTGAATGGCTGCATGATGATGGTGATGATGAACACAAATATATAAATACCTAAAAAAACTAACAACATTCACTTGGATCACTTATTTCATGAGGAAAAAAGTTATAGCAAGAGTACGCTAAACCAACAAAAGCCAAATTTATTTCATAGGAGAAACAAACAAAATTCGCCGAGTGTATCGCATACTGATAGCAGAGCAGGTCGAGATGCGGTTCGAACGGAATAGTCCCCACGAAGTGCAGCGCGGTTGAAGAATAAACTTGAACCTCACAAAAGATTATATCTCAACATAAACTCAATCCACGTACCAAATTTCAACCCTCTAACTCGATCTACAGAAGCTATGGAATTGAGCAAATTTTCAAAAACCACGAAAAAACAAGAAATATTCAAGAAACGGCGGTTGGAAAAATCAACCCTATTTTTGAAAGTTTTGTTATGCTTCGAAAACAATACCAATATTTATATATATATATTAATATATATATATATATATATTTATATATATATATATATATATATATATATATATATATAATATATATATATATATATATATATATATATATATATATATATATATATATATATATATATATATATATATATATATATATATATAATATATATATATATATATATATATATATTTATATATATATTTATATATATATATATATAAATATATATATTTATATTTATATTTATATATATTATATATAAATTATATAAATAATATATATATATATATATATATGATAACGGTATCCCTATACATCCCCTAAGCACCCCATTATTTGTTACGTCAGGACGGACAAGTGGTATGAAGCGGACCTGCGCATTACCAATTCAGCAGTAGGAAACTACTGCGCACAAAAGAACAGTCGTCGAGTATGCTTTAACGTATGAACAAGTTGTTAACGTAGGGGGCAATAAACGTTCCCGTGTGTACCCTGTGGCCATAAATGATCATGAATAAACATTAATATTATATAGTTAAAATGAAAGATGAAATTCATATTCGTCATGACAGTGAAGTGTCTGAGCAAAGTGTTGTGGCTGATGAGGAAGATTGTCGGTTCAGTAAGTCCAAAACGAACTAAATTACAATGACAAGAAACCTTAGTTAACTTGGTAGCTAGCCAACAACAACAATTATTACGCCAACGCCTAGTACATCTGGAAAATATGGAATTACTGCGCAGCCGTTGATGTCGACACTAGCGCTCACATCATTTAAGCTAACCAGCTTCGACCCTGACAAAAGCTTTCTGTAATGACTTAATTGTTGCTTTTCCCGAGAAAGAAACGCTATAAAGTCGAAATTGTGAGTCACTAACCGAGTTCCGTAACCAGAAATTACTCAGCATCAGCAGATTCCATGATAGCTTGGAATGAAATTCTTAGCATGTTTGACATAAACTAAACAGTGAGATTAAACCCAATGAAAAAAGTACATGCATTTTCGGCTCTCGGAACGCAAGTTGTTTACACTATTGGGAGTTGTGATTTAATAGCTGTACTGCCGACCCTGACCCTAGAAATATACTTTATGGTTATTCCCGATATTGTTATGCCAAGCGATATCCATCTTATTATGGGATGGGAAGTGATTAGACGACTTTGCCTTAGAATTGAGAAAAATGCGATGGGCTTGAACTACATAATAACGAGCTTGCTATCGAAAAAGTGTTTACTATAAAGAACTTGAATAGCGTTCCTGTTAAAATAAATCAAATTGAGAGTGTTATGCTTATAATTTTCAACTTCGATGACAGGATACTCACCAAAAGTACTTCAGTTTGGAATAAATCCTAGACTAGCGACTACACAGCTGTTTTTGGGTGACACACTGCCAACTAAGAGAATAACTATTTTTTAAATAACTATGGATGTAATCTGATATCCAAATCTACGAAGACGGCCTCCACGAATTTATCCCCCCTTACGGTCCTATATATCATATAATCTACACACATGAAGACTCCTGGGGCCCCCACGAAGAATCCTGGAGCCTCCGGAGCCCTCATGAAGACACCCGAGGGACCCCATTCCTATATATATATATATCATATAATATCCCCCGAACCCACATGAAGACTCCTGGGGGCCCACATGAAGACTCCTGGGGGCCCGGTTGCCCCATGAAGAATCCCTCATAAAAAAATTTCAGTTCTCTGGGCCCCCATGCTTATTCTTAGTCTCACGCATCCACCATCTTGGATTTGAAACATAGAACTGTCAAATGTCATTTTGGATCATAGATATCTTAAAGCATAGAACTGTCATCCTATCTGTCATTCGTAACTGTCAAATGTAATCTTGAACCATAGATATCTTAGGTATGTCATACGTCATCCCATCTGTCATTCGTAACTGTCATCTTGAACCATAGATATCTCAGAGCATAGAACTGTCATACGTCAAACATTCAAATTTGAATGCTATTGAAGCGCCCTCTGTTGGCGAGATTCTGAATGATGAGAATATAATTTTCTGTCATCTTGGAACGCTATCTGGTGGTCAGGTTCCTAATGACGATAATACAGTGATCTGTAAGAACGTGATCTGTAAGAGCGCCCTCTGGTGGCCAGGTTGTTAATTACGATAATACAGTGGTCCGCCATCTTGAAACGCCATCTTGGAACGCCATCTGTTGGTCAGGTTCCAAATTACGGTAATACCGTGGTCCACCATCTTGAAACGTCATCTTGGAACGCCATCTGTTGGTCAGGTTCCAAAGTACGATAATACCGTGGTCAGCCATCTTGAAACGCCATCTTAGAACGCCATCTGTTGGCCAGGTTCTGAATTACGGGATACCGTGGTCAGCCATCTTGGAAAATGGCCGCCATCCGCAAAATGGCCGACTTCCCGATCATAGCCACGCCCCCGAAGTCGCGCATGCGCAGAACTGACATTTCGGACTTCAGAAAAGTTGAAGTGTGCTAGAACCGCTCCAGGTACACTTCTAATATTATTGACCCAAATAAGGATGTCGCAGATGCCCGAAATAATATAAGGAACAGTGAAAACTATCGAGCTCGGCAATTCGACTCTACACTACCTCGAGCCAACTTGTTTACAGCAGGTGACCTTGTCGCTGCAGAGTATTCTCAGTTTGCGGGCGGAGGGAAATTAAGAGACAAATATCAAGGGCCTTACACTGTTCGTGCTCTAGTAACGAAAGATGTGCTACATAAACAAGGTCGACAGATGACGGTAGCCGCTCATGAGTAATTACGATCGTGGCCTGCCACAACATAAACAAAGAGTAAGATTAGTGATGTTAAAACTTTTATGATTTTTGTTGAATTGAATTGATTTGCTGGATGATTCGTTTTGAATAATTTATTGGTTACGTGAATGATTGCAATGCTGCCTAAAGTTTATTGAATGCAATGTAATACAGATGAATTACATGTATTATTGTTGCCGTTTTGAATAATTTATTAGTTATGTGTTGATTGCAATGCAACCTGAGGTTTATTGAATGCAATGTAATACAGATGTATTACATTTATTTTTGTTGTCTTTTCTTTTCGAAACCATGCATGGTGAAAGATTTAAAAAAATGGATAAGAAGTGAATCCACTAGTTTAAAAACAAAATGAAGTATCATTAAAAATATAAAAAAGTAGCAGGTGGCGATCCCACTCCACTTGAATAAAAAGAGGAACTTGACGATCTCACGTTGCCTTATATGTTTGTGGCGATCACACAAGACATGAAATGAAACATTAAATAATTTACAAATAACCATTAAATAATTTATAAAAAAGTAGGAGGTGGCGATCCCACTCCGCTTGAATAAAAAGAGGAACTTGACGATCTCACGTTGCCTTATATGTTTGTGGCGATCACACAAGACTTGAAATAGTGGCAGTACCACTAGGTTTAAAAAGGGTAGTAACAGTATGTTTTAAAGGTAGTAGGTACCATTACATTACAGCAATGAATAGAAAATGTTATATTATATAGTAGAACTCTGATATAAGTTGAAGTATGCAGAATATATCAGTATGTTTTAAAGGTAGTAGGTACCATTACATTACAGCAATGACTAGAAAATGTTATATTATTTAAAGTTAGTAGGTAACATAACATTATAGCTATGAATAGAAAATGTTATATTATATAGTAAAACTCTGATATAAGTTGAAGTATGCAGAAGATATCAGTATGTTTTAAAGGTAGTAGGTACCATTACATTACCTACATAATTTGTGGCTATGAATTAAATGTTGTATTATATAGTGAAACTCTATGAAAACTTTGACTGACATAAGATGAAGTTGTAGAAGTGGCAATACCACTTGACATTAAAAAAAAATTTATATTTGCTTTGATTATAACGAAAATTCTGTTTCGTACTTTGTGCTTACAGATGGACACAATGCGAGGACGCACTAATCACAGGATGGCCGTGTTAACGGTATCCCTATACATCCCCTAAGCACCCCATTATTTGTTACGTCAGGACGGACGAGTGGTATGAAGCGGACATGCACGTTACCAATTCAGCAGTAGGAAACTACTGCGCACACAACAGTCGTCGAGTATGCTTTAACGTATGAACAAGTTGTTAACGTAGGGAGCAATAAACGGAATTGGTCTAAATAGTTATTCTTATTTGTGTGTATCAACCCCAGTATTTACCATTTAACCCTGTATTTAACATATATATATATATATATATATATATATATATATATATATATATATATATATATATATATATATATATATATATATATATATATATATATATATATATATAACCGACATCAAAATACTGCTGACGTTCAATACACTGCAATAGTAGGTATATTATTTCTGGGGAACATACGATTGAAAATTCAAACCTCTAATTTCAAAGCAAATAATTAAAATAACCTGGATCACTTTCCAGTTTCTTCTTTCGTTGAAATCTCTCCGCTGTGAATGTAAACGGGATATCTTTCATAGAACAAAATACTCCCGCTCCCATAGGAGTTGCTATCTCATAGTCGGCATGAAAAGCACCATCTCGTTCTTTCGATTCCGTAAATCTTGGTTTCTTAGTTATGAAAGGTTTAACGATGGTGGTTACTGCTGGTTTGTTGTCGAAAGATGATGGTTTACTATACTTGCATGGGGCTGGAAAATTCTGAAAAACGATATATTTTTTCATATATCTATACATTTCTTTTCAACATACAAATTAATTAATTGGAATTGAACAACGATAACAACGACACCATAATTGTATGCAAGTGTGTGATACCTTAGCTCTTAATATGTACATTTTAATACACAACTGATACAATGCTTCATTTATAATTAAGAATTTGAGAAAACGTAGTCTTATGTCATTAAACAGAAATTTTACAATAGAGAGAATTTTCATATAACTGCGTTTTGTTATTATCAATTGACTTTTACTTAAATTCAAGTAACCAGAGAAATATTCTTGAGGATATTCGCGCTAAATAATACTTCTTCCTTGCATATTGAAATAACATTTTTTTTGATTCAATGGTATTTAAAATCGAATATGTTTCAATAATTATTGATTAATTCATATAGTTGTGAATTATTTATACAGTTTCTATGGTTAAACGAATGTGTAGAAATTTTTATTTACAAACTAATGTATAATAAGGAAAGTTCATTTCAAATAAATATTAACGCAGATACTAATTTCAACATGATAACAAGAGACACTATTATTCCATATTGACAATAACAAAGATATAAATATTTTAAGACCATTGCTTCATTCCATATCACATCAAATCAAGTTATTTGTAGAAGGTACCTACATATTTTATATTAAAAGTTCAATAATGAATGCACCGCATTATTTTGCTTGCTATTTGTGTTGTATTGAGTTCATTCTTCATTACTTGATGAAAATCGAATCTACTTAAGAGATATTTAAACATATAATTTTGTGTTTTGAACAGTTCATTCATATTATTCATTTCTATCGCTGACGTAAATATCTTATACAATTTTGTAGAAAAAAACACTTAAACTGCCAAAGAAGGAAACCACTAATCAGCATGGTCTACAATACAATTATTCCCATCAATTATTATTGATCCAAGGCTAGTACGGATGAAAAGGAAGCAGGCTTCATTAATTTTCAAGCAGATCGCGTAGGCGTCTCACGAGGATATTTTCGTTAGCCCAATTGGAGTGTAAAACGCGCAAAGATGGCAGGAAGGAGATAAGGAATCCGCAAATTACCGCTAGTTTCTACTAATTGGACGAATCCATCTGTTCTCAAAATAATTTATTAGGCATGTACAAGGAACGAAAATACTGTAACGTTTAGACATCTGAAAATACGACAATAGTATAGCCCTAATGCTGCAATAATATACTACCTTTCTCGATTTTTATTGGACATAAAATGTATGTTGTAGTTTTCCAACGATTTTGTGTTATAAAGAACGTTAATATATATAACGTTAATATAAGATAGTATATACTAAACTTATATATATATTATATATATATATATATATATATATACTATTATATATATATATATATATATATATATATATATATATATATATATATATATTTATATATATTTGTTCAATTTCAGACTTCCATTGTCTTAAGCGGTGAAGTTTTATCTGAAAAAAGTGAAGTTATATTGTCCATCATATTCAAAAAATATTTATACTCACGCTGTTGTAGTTTACGTCACTAGTAACAATGTAGTTGTATACTGACATGTGTGCGATAAGTTGATGTTTTAAAAAGGTAAAAGCTCATAGAGAAGTGGGATATTATGGAATACCATTTTATTTTATGCAGATATATTTTTTCAACTATATAAATTTCATAGCGTTAACTCTACCAGATGAACGACCTCTGATGCACCTCTTTTTCTTCATAACAAGAATTTGTTGTATTTCTTTCATCCATATCAATAGCAACGTAGCAGTAGGTGTGGCTAACCGTTGCACATCAAGATCTTGTCTAGCTTCTGCTGCTTAGTGTTGCGGCAAAGTAACTGGACAGATTTCAAGCTCCTCATATATGAAATTTGTTTTAATTGTTATTTATTTGAGGAAGAAACAAGAAGAGGTGCGATTCGAACGGACTAGTCTCCGCGAAATGCAGCGCGGTTGGGGAAAAGAGTTTTGAACTAAAAAGGAACGTATTCCTGCATGAACTCAATCTTCGTACCAAATTTCAACCCCGTAACTTAATCTGGCGAAGGTGTGGAGTTGCGCAATTTTTCAAAATCCACGAAAAATCCAGAAATGTCTACGTAAAAATGGCGGCGATTGAAAAAATTTACCCAAATTTTGATGGTTTACTTTTACCTCGAAAATAAACCCAGATAACAATTTACAGCTCATTTGGTTTGATGAGAGCTACTGGAGATACAAATACGTATACTTTGAAGAAATATATCAATGAAAATACAAATACTAAATACTTAATTTCAGTTCATTTGGTTCGATGGAATCCGCTGGAGATGCCAACATGTACCATAAAAAAGATATTATATATTATATATATATATATATATATATATATATATATATATATATATATATATATATATATATATACTATATACTATATATATATATATATTTATATATATATATATATATATATATATATATATATATATACTATATATATATATATATATATATAATATATATATATATATATATATAATATATATATATATATATATATATATATATATATATTATATATATATATATATATTATATATATATATATATATTATTTATTTGAATTGTTGTTGCCTGTGAACTATTTTTAACTTTTTAACTTTTAGAAAAGTTTTGATGAAGCCACAAATGTCGTGGCGAAACGTCAACTTTTTAATAAAATCGAGTTTTTTGAGATTCACCAAGCCTGTTATTGCTAATAATTATCAAAAAGTTATATATATATATATATATATATATATATATATATATATATATATATATATATATATATATTTATTTATATATTTTTATATATATATATATATATATATATAAATATAAATATATATATATAAATATATATATATATATATATCAGACATCAATAAAATTTCGAAAATCGTGATCTAGAAGCTGTAGAACTGATAAAAAAACCATTTCCGCATCTGACTGCTAACTTTCGATACGCTTCAATAGGCAATATTACTTTCGGGGAAAATACAAATAAAAAACTGCAATATAGTCATCTAATAATGGACTTATGAAAGTAGTTAGTTATTTACAGGAAGAAATTTTCCGAAGAGGAGGGTCGTTGAGTCGTTTGCATGATGTACTTTAGCTCTTCTGCAAGAGATGGCGCTTCTTATATCATTAAAAACATTTTCTTTTACATCCGACCTTTTTCAGAATACCACCCGCTTCACTAGTCTTTAAAAAACATACATTTTTTCGCTTTGACCGAGTTGGTAAGCGAAGTGCTTAGGTACGCTGGCTAGTATTTGGGAGGTCTAGGTTTCAAACCCCGGGGTTCGTTGGTCTACCGTGAGTCTTAGAAGTTTCCTCATGACGTATAGTAAATCGCTGATTGCGAATGCTGTGACAGTATTTATCCTCTGAGCCTTTAAACCACACTTTTCTTTCCTTCTATGAATATAAATATCCCCGTCAACAACCCATCATTAATTTGCACTTGTAGGTACAACAAGTGTTTTCCCCTGATCTGGCCGAAGGAGTTCATTCCCAAATCTCAAAAGTCCGCCTCCCTCACACATACGTGCGGGAGGAATCAAACCACGAGCAGTTTTGCTATTTTCAAGTTAGTAATTTTCAATAGTAATTCAAAAATGAATTAAAAGATAATGAGTGTTACTTACATATCGAAACACTCAATACGGTAAGATCTGCCGATATAGCTTTTATTTGCATTCGTATGGGTATGTATAAGTAATTTTTGCGTATCTGCATGTGTTATACAATGTCATATTTCAGTAAAATCTATCATCTTTGAGTGTTATATTACTCTTGATAATGGATTAAGTAACTTGAATAGCCACAATTGAGTTATAAAGAATATAGTTATAAGTTACTTTGAATTTTGATTACTCCAGTAATTTATTCCGTGCATATCAGGAGGTTTAGTTGATATTTTATGCAAAAACCAGCAATCTCTGTCCATTCGTTACCTATGAAGGGATATTATTAAATGGTGCTTCATATTCCATATTGGCCGTTGAAATTCATAGAAAGGACTAAATGAGACTAGTAATGTTGAAATTGGTGTAGCTATATATAGTATATATATATATATATATATATATATATATATATATATACTATATATATATATATATACTATATATATATATATATATATATATATATATATATATATATAAATCTTAGAAATTAGAATTTTAGGACTATCGTTCTTTCAACTGTTCTACCAGAAAATGGGAATCGGAAAGTAACTTGTCCATTCAAGCAATGAATTATTAATTTTAACAGAAATATAAACATAATGGTGTCAAAATATGTTTCAGCTACAAAACTTCAACATACCCATAATTTACATTCAATTTGATTATCTTCTTCGAATGCATAGATGAAATATCTTTCGATTAATATTATTTAGAATTATGAGGTTCATCAACTAGAAATTTATAGATATTTTCACACATTGTTTTGAAGAAATTTTATGAATCGATATCTATTTTCCATGTTTGGTGGTGGTGCTTCAATAGCATTTCTATTTTTAAATACAATAGCCCAGAAATCTTTTGTGAACTGAACTATTCAATTACTTTGTTCTTTATCTAACAAAATATAAAACCTGCTAGTTTCCCTTAATTTTTGTTTTGTTTGCTATGAGTACGCACTTCATTTTGGACTTGAATTTCTTGAAAAATATATGCGCCATGTGCATATTGACATTGAAAGTGTTACAAAAGTGCATCACGACAAACTTATGATAAATTTTTATGGGATATTTTTCAACGAATACTTTCTCTGGCTTTCCTAATAATGGTTCATTCTTCGCCATTAGCCCCCTATCTATTCTTGAAATTCACTCCCATCGTTACCTACTCGTATTTCTCGAAATTTTTGCATATTTGCTTAGCCAGATTTAATCGAATTCCCGAATGGAAAATTCAGTAATTAAAATTCATGGTAGCAGAAGAGGAGAAATCTTCAGAGTAATAGAAAGATTCATTAATATGAAGCTTCTCACTTACACACAGAATTTTTGTGGTTTAAGTATTTAGAATAAACATTATTCTGACTAACCGTTGCAGAATAAAAAAATAGATAAGGTAAGTGAATCAGCCAAAATCATTGTATACAACTTGTCTTGACCTTACAGATGTATATTCGCTTAATTATACCTAGTTATATTCAATATAATTGAAGTAGCGGCCATCATATACGTTACAATATAATGTTAAACCGGCATAACAATAGAATGTGCTTGTCTTACTTCTCAAAAATTATACTGATGTATATTCGAACGAAAATTATATAGATCGTTGCCACTATGCGAACAAGGATGGACCCAATATAAAATGCAATGATTCACTGAAATAAATCTTACTGTCATACAATTATGAATTTTGAAAACGATCATGATACGGTCGAGATTAACACCAAATACGACGTGGTTGAAATTGTCATAACATAGGCATAAATTGGCAAGTGTTAAAACTACCATCATTTTGTCAACAAATAGACAATGATTTTCAAAGTATCACTCAGCATAAGAAATGATTCTTTGATATTTTTGACATTACCTACACCATGTATTCTGGTTGAAATAATATTTATACAGCCTTGACGAAAAAATTTGAATCCAAATCGCATTAATTCGGATCGGAATCGGAAGACATATGATTAAATTTTTTTTACCTGTTTCTGAGCAAGAGACTGTTGTTGCTCTGTATATCTTGGCAAAAACGATAATCGTCGCGCCATCTCCCGGTAGTCCTCTTCTTTAGCGTCCCATCGACATGTAGAAACATTCGCAACGTCATAGGATCCTGGTCCCGGGTTATTATTGATTTTATACATATCTCGCTTAGCCGTTCTTCGCGACCATCGGCAACCTCGGTAAGGATCTTCAATAGCACCACATGACTGTAGATAAGAACAGCATTTTGAATAATTTTAAATTTTAATTATAGATGGCAGCACGAATTCGTGAAAAAAAGCACCAGGAGTAGGTATGAACAGAGAATTTATGTCGATATTCGTGCTGCCTTCTTCAGGCAATGAAAACTTCAATTTAGATTGATAACTGGTGAAACTAAATCACTTCATATAAAATTATTGATAAATAAGTATTAAAACCGTACCAAATTTTAGAGGCAATATAATATTCCGAACATGAAAATAGTTGACACTAAAACATTTTTCATTATACCTTATAAAATATATAATTACTGGTTCTAAGAGAATTAGTCTAAGCAATAGGTATTTTTTTTGACATCGATTCCATCTGAAAACCAACAATGCCATCGTGAGCAGGGTAATTCATAGATTAATTGTGTTATGTTTTGGACACGCAAATACCATTATTTATTTTTTTATGAACAATTTTAACAAAAAAATCGTACTTTTATTACTTTTTCATTTATAACTAATGAACTGATGGAGTAATCTGGATAGTGTCAATAGCAAATTTGTAGATAACTAAATTACGAAGAGTATGAGGCCTTGCCCGACTTAATCGGATGATTAGTAACGAAGATAACAATTGATAGCCAAAGAATTTTTTATTTATTTATTAATTTAATAATTTCGTTAATTTACAACTTACAGGTCCCTGCTTTTGCAAAAAGGTTGCAATGTTTAATTACTTAAAGTTAGTAAAAAGAACGAACGCTGTACGATAATTATTGTTAACGTAATTGAAATTTTATGTATTTAACAGGACTAATTGTAAAATAGCTACTATCGACTGAGGTACTCGGATTTCAATTTTGAAAAAAGATTAATTAACTAGACGTAAAGTGCAATAAAACGTTCATCTCGGATTTTTAAATAAATTTTGCAGTTAGATAAAAAAGGGCGCAAAAATGGCTCCGAATGGCCGACCGGACGAATATGGTGCAGTAGTGGGGAAAGAAGGAGAAGAGGAGAACGCTTAATAGTAATACAATCTGGCGGCGCGCCGACGTACTACTGCACCATATTCGTAGGATCGGCCGTTCGGAGCCATTTTTGTGCCCTTTTTTAACTAACTTTGCAAAATTTATTTAAAAATCCGAGATGACCGTTTTATTGCACTTTACGTCTAGTTAATTAATCTTTTTTCAAAATTGAAATCCGAGTACCTCAGTCGATAGTAGCTATTTTACAATTAGTCCTGTTAAATACATAAAATTGCAATTACGTTAACAACAATTATCGTACAGTGTTCGTTCTTTTTACTAACTTTAAGTAATTAAACATTGCAACCTTTTTGCAAAAGCAGAGACCTGTAAGTTGTAAATTGACGAAATTATTAAATTAATAAATAAATAAAAAATTCTTTAGCTATCAATTGTTATCTTCGTTACTAATCATCCGATTAAGTCGGGCAAGGTCTCATACTCTTCGTAATTTAATTATCTACAAATTTGCTATTGACACTATCCAGATTACTCATTAGTTTATTAGTCATAAATGAAAAAGTAATAAAAGTACGATTTTTTTAATAAAATTGTTCATAAAAAAATAAATAATGGTATTTGCGTGTCCAAAACATAACACAATTAATCTATGAATTACCCTGCTCACGATGGCATAGTTGGTTTTCAGATGGAATCGATGTCAAAAAACGACTTATATTGTGCTCTGTTGCTTGGACTAAATATTCTACAGAAAATTGAAATTATTCAGAAGCATCATTGCCACTTTCCGCCTATCCTCAGACATCAAGCATTTTTTCATGGACTCAAATCAATGAAAACATTGATTATTCCTTGAGAACATTTTAAGTCGATAGCTAATTTGCACTGTCAACATTTTGTGCATGAGCTTTCCTTAAAGTTGAGGTGCTAATATCGGGTAATAATTCTAGGTTAAATGTTGTTACCTATCATCTGCCATCTGTAGTTTCGCAAATAAGCAAATAATAGACTGTGTCGTACTGTGTCGAAAGTTACGAAAAACGTGTGGGAGTGGATTTTATATACAGTGGATTGTATATATATATATATAGTATATATATATATATATATATATATATATATATATATATATATATATATATATATATATATATATATTTATATAAATGTTCAGAAAGATTTCCGCGGTCGGAAGTATTTGAAAAACTTGGTTCACGGAATGAACCATCGAAGCGAAGCCATCTTCAGGATAGTTAGAAGGGGAATAATTCAGAATCGTGGCCTCAATCTTTCTACTCCACGAATCGCATTAGGGGAATCGGAAACAATACGATTGCGTGGTCTCAACCAGCCTACTCCACTAACCGTACTGCTTTCTGTCAACTCTGAAGTGAGGTCACAGAGGAGACGATGTTTTCGGGATAAAAGGGAAGAATAGAAATTCCTCTCCGTAGAGGCGTATAAAATAATCAGAAAGATTTCCGCAGTCAGAAGTATTTAAAAAACTTGGTTCACGGAATGAACCGCGAAAAAGATTAGAAAGATCTCGACGTTTCGGCTCCTTTTGCGAAGCCATCTTCAGGAGAATTAGAAGCGGAATAATTCAGAACCGTGGCCTCAAAGAACTTTACAATGACCAAAATCTAGTCGTCCTCCCAGCCGATAAAGGCAATGCCACTGTCATTCTTAACACTTCTTCTTACCTCGATAAAATGTCCAATCTTCTAAACACCACCGACTATAAGCGTATCCCTCATGACCCAACAACATACCTGGAGAAAACCACAAAATCTCGTATCAACCAATCGAATCTCCCACCTGAAATAAAAAAGTTTAATCCCAAGAGAAAAATCTTCAAAAACCCCTCGAATTTATGGTTTACCCAAAGTTCAAAAGCCTAATCTTCTATTTCGACCCATTATCAGTGCTTACAATTGTCCAACACATCCTCTTGCGAAATATCTCACCAAAACCCTTCAACCCCTTGCCGAACAAACCAAGTCATACGTCAAAAACTCTTTTCACTTCATAGAACTCCTCAATAGTATTGATATTACCCCAACCGATCTCCTTGATAGTTTTGATATTGTCTCCCCATTTACAAATATCCCCATTGAAGAAACATTTTCCATCCTAGACACGAAACATCAAATATCCCCAGACAACCTATCCCTGATCAAACACTTCATGGCCAACACTTACTCCATCTTTCTTCAGACAAATTAAGGGAGCCCCAATGGGATCCCCTCTCTTCCCCGTCATAGGCAACATTTTCATGGAACATTTCGAAACCCAAGCTCTCTCGTCATTCGACCTTAAACCATCATGCTGGCTACGTTATGTAGACGATGTCTTTGCGATCTGGCCCCATGGCGGAGACTCGTTGCTCCACTGCTTGAATCATTTGAATGGCATACATCCAAGTATCCAATTCACAATGGAAGTGGAAAACGATGGGTCTCTGCCATTCCTCGATGTCATGGTCAAAAAAACTTCCATCCCAAGGCTTCTCCTATTCAGTTTATCGTAAACCCACCCATACAAACCTTTATCTGAATGCCCAGTCTCACCACCATCCTTCTCAACTTAACTTTGTAGTTAATACCCTAATCTACCGCTCCATTGGACTATCTGACGACGAACACCGTGAATCAGAACTCAATACTCTAAAACAAATATTATTAAAGAACGGTTACAACACATATCAAAACAACAAGAACATACGCAAACACACAAACATCACCCCACCTCTACCACCTTCCAATCCCACTAAACAAGAATCTACACCCAAATTATTTCTTCCTTACATCAAAGGAGTAACAGATAAGATCGCAAGATCTCTCAAAAACACAAACATGAAAACAATATTTACCACTCAACAAAAACTCTCCCAGCCGGTCAGATCCGTCAAGGATAAAATTCCTTACGAAAATCACGGTTTTTATGAGATTCCCTGTTTCAATTGTCCTCGTTCTTATATAGGACAAACGAACCGACGAATTCAGGTCCGTGCCAAAGAACATTCACTTTCAGTAAGACACTCAGATATCACCAACGTCCTTTCCCAACATCACACCCAAACAGGCCACATTATCGATTTGCCCAATACAAGATTGATTGCTCCCGTCCGATCTTTTATATCCCGAATTTTCCGTGAAGCTGTAGAAATAGAAAAACATCCAAATTGTTTGAACACCAGAGATGACAGTCACAGACTCCTATCAGCATGGAAACCACTTGTCAGTGGTCGCCATGTCACGCCGAATCAGAGTGCATCCTGCACTGATGAGCGTGAGTACCCGCCCCCCTCCCCTATAAATACGGCCACGCGACGATCGTATTGTTTCCGATTCCCCCTAATTCGATTCGTGGAGTAGGCAGATTGAGGCCACGATTCTGAATTATTCCCCTTCTAATTCTCCTCAAGATGGCTTCGCAAAAGGAGCCGAAACGTCGAGATTTTCCAAATCTTTTACGCGGTTCATTCCGTGAACCAAGTTATCATATATATATATATATATATATATATATATATATATATATATATATATATATATATATTATTATATATATATATATATATATATATATATATATATATATATATATATATATATATATATATATATATATATATATATATATATAATATATATATATATATATATATATATATATATATATATATATATATATATATATATATATATGTATGTACTCGTATATATGCTTGTTAAAAAACCCCATAAAGTTGAATAAAATTCAAGCTTTGCAAAACCTGCTTTACTTCATATACAATTTTATCTGAAACCTCATGAATTTATGCTCTAAAATCGGAAAGGTAATAATTATCTAGTGAGTGACTTTTGCGATTTCCTAGTTAACTGTCAACATCGGTGAATAATTTTATAATTGTCGTTGCTTTTCAATATGCATTCAGTAATTTGAGTATAATTAACAAAACTTATAATACAGAAAAAAGTGGGAAAATGAACAACTCTTCTACGTAGCCGCCACCAGCTTCCAAAAATATCTCCACTCTATTTCTAAATTCTTTATGAGCGTTTCTTAACATGTTTGGGGTGATTTCATTTACGGCTTTAATTTTTGCTTGGTTCAGATCTTCAATAATATTGTTTAAATTTGTTTCGTAATTTTTCTCTTCTAGGTAGCGCCATAAAAAAAATCTAGTATTGTTAAATCGGGTGATCTAGGCGGAAAAAATATTGGTCCATACCGTCCTATCCATCGTTCAGGAAAATATTCATTTGGCCATCCTCTTATCAATAAAGACGAATGTGGCGAACAGTCTTCATGCCGAAAATTCATTTTACGCCTTTTTTTCTTAGGGAAGTTATCCAATTCAGGTATTGAAAAAATGTCCAATAAATCCGAATATACTTCTTGATTCGACGTCTCCTCCAGAAAATACGGTCCGATTATTTTTTATGGTAATCATTCACCTTTTTATCCAACTGTCTATTACGATTTATTCTGTAATAAGGATTTTCACTACCCCAATACCGACAGTCTTGAGATGAAACAGTTCCATTTGTCATGAACGTTGATTCATCAGAAAATTAAATATTGTGGTGAAAGAAGTAATCATTCATAAGATTTTCACCAATGATTGCACAAAAGTCAAGCCTCGTGTCGTAATCACAATCTTGTAAGGTGTTAATAACTATCGGTTTGAATGATGAATTTTGTTTACTCGAGATATGTATCGTGAGACACCAAGAGGGTTTTTAAAAACTGTTTATTTCAATTATTACAATAATGGTAAAGTTACCATATACTAAAAGAATTTAACAGAGAGATGTGTTCTCTTCAGGAGTAAGCTTAGAAGTGATTGAAGGCTAATACAATAGGTTATAATGTAAACTTCTTATCTATAGTCTAAAAATAGGTTTCTTAGAATAACAGAGCAACCTTGCAGTTTATTATGTATACGCTGCACTTTATGGGTATGTAACTCTCGAATATTTTTCGTAAGTGGCCCATGCTAAAACCAACTTCTGCTGCCTTTTTCTTAAACTTAACTTTGGATTTTTCCGTACTGAATGCATAGCTAGGAACGAAGCTGCATCATCGTTCTCAGAGTACGTCTTTTTCGATTTTTTTTTGTCCTCATCAGATCATCGAATTTCTTTATCAATTTTTTCAATCCATTCCTCATGACTAGTACATTCGGATATTTTTCATTGAATAAATGAAATGCGTACTCATACGAAACAGCTCCAATGCCATAGCACTTTACAAATTTTTTTCAACTCAAGAGACCTACAGTTTTACGCCAGTTCCGAACGGCCAATGGGCTTGAATTTAAGTTATTACCCAACAACATATCAAAGTTTTGTTACAAATTATATTCTTTTCGTAATCCCATACTGTTATTTTGATATAACGGTATTCATATAACAATTGAAAAGTCAGTGTTAACGGCCGCCGGCCGTTATAATTTTGTAACGGCCGGCGGCCGTTAAGAAATCACGTGTTCAAATATTTATTTCAAAACATCATTCTGGTTACAATAACAATTATAATAAAACTAACTATTTATTTATTAGAAAAGTAATTTGACAATTGCTATTATTTGAAATGTCTATCTTATTGATTAGAGATTTACCATCTATAGCAACAGTTTTTGAACTTGTTGTCGGTGAAGCCTCATTATTATGAAAAAGTTGTCTAGTTATCATTTTCAATATACGATTCCGCCACCGCAGAGGAGTCCCAACCTCCAAGTTCTTTTACCGATAATAGATCGCCACCATTTTCTACAAGCATGGTAGCCGAGGATCTGCGAAACGAGTGCCCTGTGTAGAGCTGAGGGTTTTCTAATTTTAAGAATGCTGCAATTTTCTTTGGAACGCCTCCAATAGTATGAATGCCCACTACTTGTTTTACACATTTGCCATTCCTATAACCAATGAAAAATCGCCGATTTTCCAGATTCGAAGGTCGCAAATTTTACGTATTTTTGGTATAAACCATAGGCATCCAAAAGGAAGTCCTTCTTTGGGAATGACAAATACCCTATTCTTTTTGTTTTTAGTCATGCCTCAATGTAACCAAAACTTTGGTACTGGTGCTTTCAAATCAATGCCACACTCAGCTTCACAAGTTCTTCACGTGCTACAGGCACCAAAAATTCCAGCACATTAATATAAAACCCTTTTCAAGCAACCATGTATGATCATTTGCCTCCACAAAAACTTAATTTACTTCTTCTTCAGACAAAATTTTTGATTTCTTTGGTTGTATCCATCAGACTTTCGTCTCAAGAATAAAAATAATTTTCCAAATCTGAAAATACATTTCTGTTGGTAATACTCTAATATGGTGCAAGATTTAAAATAACTAACCTTGAAATGTCAATGTTGTCATAAACTCTCAAGCAAGTTTCAACATTGAAATCTTCGTCCACATCGAGTTTGGGAGAATAAACGTTCGATTTTCCTTTCGCATAGGCTAATAAAACATCCTATTAACCACTTCACATTCTTGCTATTACGGCCAATTTTCAAAATCTTCATATTCTTTTTTATACCGCTGTTGAGTTATTGCCGGCAGTAAATCAACACTCGCTGCACAAGATTCTTCCAATATTTCAAAAGGAATTTCATTTTGTTCCTCAATTTCATCCATAGTCGTCATTACAGCGAACTTGCGAACTCAAAAAACTGACGTTGTTTATAAAATTGCCAAACAGTTCCATGACAACAGAGTGCACGACGTTGGGATTCTTTTTCAGAATTACGAGGTACGGGGTTTGTTTTTCCTTCGGAATCAAAATGTAATCTTGCAACGGGATTACGAAAAGTCTTTAACGACACACGGCCGATACGCAAATAACGGATTCGGTTAGTTATAATCCTCGGCTGCGCCACGGATTACAATATCCAACCTCATCCGTTATTTGCTACATATCGGCCTTGTAACGGTCATAACTATTGTTGAAGAGTAAGCATTTTTGAAAAAGATCGACAATTATGAAATAGTTCACTGTTGTTGACAGTTACCTAGGAAATCGCAAAAGCCACTCACTAGATAATTATTACATTTCCGAACTTAGTGCATAAATTCGTGAGGTTTTACGTAAAATTTTATATAAAATGAAGCTGGTTTTACAAAATTGAATTTTTTTAAATTTTATCGGTTTTTTGAAAGAGCAAAAACTTTTTATCAAGAATAACAGTTTTCTCTAAAACTAAAAAATAAAGAAGTGTTTTTTCTTGCAACCGTTCTGTGGACACACTGTATTTGTATTTATAATATATATTATATATATATATATATATATATATATTATATAATATATATATATATATATATATATATATATATATATATGTATATATATATATATAGTATATATATATACATATAGTATATATATAATATATATATATATATAATATATATATATATATATATATATATATATTATATATATATATATATTCTTTCTAAATTTAGGGTATTCCGACTAAAAAAAGGAAGCGTCTCCAATAACCAGTCAATCTGGACAAAAATTACATCAATTTTCTCAAAGCAAAGGAGACATGAATCAAAATCCAACATTGAAATCCACAACATTATGACCATTCGTAAAAATTACAGACATGATAAGGTATACAATATTAACAAAACTATATAGACAATTTTTTTCTCTACAAGAAAAATTATATATATTTTGTTAATATTGTATACCTTATCATGTCTGTAATTTTTACGAATGGTCATAATATTGTGGATTTCAATGTTGGATTTTGATTCATGTCTCCTTTGCTTTGAGAAAATTGATGTAATTTTTGTCTTGCTGACTTGATCCATTTCTCCTGTTTTTTCTCAAGTTACAGTTTAAAAAATTGAATGTCTCTACTTTAGATGTACAAATAATTTTCTGTGTAATTTTCTGTATTAATTTTTGGCCAAATGATGTTTTAAATATGTCCAAAAGACGAGAAGAAGAAGAGTAGTATTTTCTGTAAATTTAATTGTCATTCGCTGCGTAATGCGCATAATAGATCGATAGTAAAGATGGCTGTTGAAGTAAGATCTTAGATGTTGGGGAATCTTTTTCTTCCAATTTTTATTATAAATTGTACCTTTTGTGTCGCCAAAGTTAACATGTCATTGTATTACAAACAAAACAATGTGGAGAGAGCCTTGTTTTTTCTGGAGTTACCAGCTAAAGTCGTAGTATCGTAAGTCTACTCTGGGTACAGTTTTCTTGATGTTTCAACTTTGTAATTTTTATAGTTAGCTCCTGATGATGTCTGCAATAGTAGACGAAATATAGAGCCTTTAGTACAGATTGACTGGTTATTGGAGACGCCCCCTTTTTTAGTCGGAATACCCTAAATTCAGAAAGAATATTGTTCTTAACGACTATTACTCCGTTACTTTCAAACTATATATATATATTTATATATATATATATATATATATATATATATATATATATATATATATATATATATATATATATATGTATATATAATATACTTCTGTAAATCTCCAACGTCCTCCATCAGACGAAATGAACTGGTATCTGGGCTGTTTTTTGATGCATAAATAAAAATTTTGGCATCTTGAAATATGAGCAGAAAAAATGTGAAAATGTGGTAAAAGATGTGGAAAGTATTTATTCACAACATATCCGAAATTCAGGGTCCTCTAGTTTTGAAAAAAAAAAAATTCATACCACCAACAGGCGTTCCTTAGCATCAACGTACGAATTTTCAAAACTAAAACTCAATATGCAGGGGATTTGGGGATACATATATAAAAAAATTTCAGTTTTTTATAGCCTTATGCACGGCTATAAAAAACTGAAATTTTTTTATATATGTATCCCCAAATCCCCTGCATATTGAGTTTTAGTGTTGAAAATTCGTACGTTGATGCTAAGGAACGCCTGTTGGTGGTATAAATTTTTTTTTTTTTTCTTGCTATTTGGAGATTTCAATTATTGCATTATTGCTATGAATATGCATGATCAATTTTCACCTCTTCCATGTGGAATAAATATAGAAGAATATGATGACCTTATTTAGCAACGCAAATTCCTCCTCACAATATACAAGAAATTAGTGCTCTAGACGTCAGAACTGATTCGGTTAATTATTTTGCTAATTTATGATTACGTTTGCAATTAATATACTTTCGCTGAGTTGTTATTCACATATTCAAACATATTACATAAAATATAATATTAGTTATTTGTTATATGATTACTGTTGCGTTATAAATGATGAATATAATTGTTGAATATTCTGTTTTATCATATTCGTTTTTTCAATCTATTCTCTCCGATAATCATATACATCATTTAAAAATCAAGAACCTTTTTCGGAATTATATAGCAGGTAAACATTTTTGAATTGCTCATCTCTAAATACCCTATTTGAATTACCTTCCTATACTATCTTTATACATTTCGTTTGAAAAATCTGAATTCAGGTTTCCTGGGAATTTTTGGTAAATATTTTAGATTTTCATTTTATATCATTATAGTCTTATTGCTCAGTCATCCCACTAAAAGAGTTTTGTATAACGGATCCTCTTTTAAGCTAAGTAATAATTATTGTCTATTATTTACTCAAATACATGCACCAATAGTAGTTTTGTGCAAACAATCAAACAACACCAAAGCCAACGGTTGGTGGCGCCAAAACGATCTTCCATGTTAGTAGATTCGAAATAATTTGTTCTCATTCCTTACAAAGAACGAATGCTCTATTATAACGAAATTTTAATTTACTCTCACGAGCGCGGGTCATTTATTTGCCGCCTGAGCGCCGCCTTCTAAATGTTCAAGCTACGCCATTGTGTGTAAATCAACCGAACTTGGAAGCGTGATGAGAAATACTTGCGATTGGTGTCAATATTCATAGGCAATGGAGCAAATGCCTGCTGAATTTTATTAATAAAAATAACATTTCGTTTCATTTGTCCATCTATCCTATCATTTTCACTTTACT